>NNCF01127365.1:487018-507722 GCA_002313205.1 Laupala kohalensis
ACTTTTTTTAAATTATATATATATATATATATATATATATATATGTGTGTGTGTGTGTGTGTTTGTGTGTGTGTGTGTCAAAAATGTATTGTAAAATGAGACACAAACATTCAAAACTGAACTTTTCTGGCAGTCCACATCTAGGTTCTACAGGATAGAAAAGTTATATCGGATATTTATAGCATGTTTTCATCCGAAAATACTGAACAATCAGCAACTTTCATTGAGAAAAAATGGATTGGACCTTCAATCCGACTTTCCCTATCTGAGATATTTAACAATAAAAACATGGTTAAACAAAACACTATTTTTGAAAGATAAGTTTTAAAGTAGCAGTCTAAGAATTTCGTGAATAAATTTTATACGTAACAAGAAGAAGGGAAAAATCCATATTTTGTGTAGATTACCTTGTAAGGCGAGAAAGAAATTCTAAAAATTAAAATATCTTGTTGAGTTGGGAACTGTTATATAGTAACTTTTCTTCCAATACATTTTATTGGTGTTCTTTATTTTAAAATCAAGAGAGAGGACGATTAAATAGTACACTCTTTATTTCTTGATTTCATTGTTGGCAGGGTAGCTAATGTATAAAAAACCTAGCGACGTCAGATTTCAAATGTTTTTGAAATATAGATCAGCTACACCACTAACAAACCCACAGAAAAAAAAATTAAGCGAATTTCATGACATATTCTTTCAAGAGATTAAAAAGCGACGTTATCTTAAACATTTTTGTTAATTTTTTGTCTTTACTATATTAATGGAATTATAAAATAAAGCAATTCCTTGACTCAGATTTCCTCACGATTCATTTAACAAACTAGTTTAAGTATTATTCAAGACACTGCACAAAGTATATTTGCTTTAATGTTTTGTATTTTATTCAGGTTACCCATTAAATTTAAACTTAATTAGTTATACGAACCAGGGGAGAAGCGACACGTGGAAGCATGAAAGTTCTCTGTGATTCTTTCGTTAATGTTGACGAATATACACAATCAAAACAGAGTAAATCATTGTTACACTTCCAAAGGTTTAAAACACTGAAAAGGTTGAAAATAGCACAGAATAACATGTTCCATTTTATTTCCAGTGCAGGAAAACGAGAAAATGGAATGTAGAACGAGAGAAGAAAAAACTCAGACGGAAAAGATCTAACTTCCGGTTTACAACGGCGTAAACACAGAAGAGCTTCAGTGTATTCATCTGGCGTGTTTTGGCTGCACAGCTGCGGGTGCACGTAGGCGTGGGACCTCTTACGTGATTAAATGCGGGAATTTGTTTTTGGAGAGTAATTAAATATCATTTTTAGATCACTTAAAGAATTTTTTTTAATTTGCAATATTTCCGCAATCATTAAAATTAATTAAAATTTAATTTGAAAATTTTATCAATTCCTAAATAATTGTATCAAAACCAGCTAAAGATTACTTTTTCGACATTCTTAAACAGCTATGAATTTTTTTCCATGATATAAAAAAATTATTTTTATGTGAAAGTAACGGTTCTTGATTTTATCGTAAGCTTAAAATTGGTATTTTGAAGAAAATACTATACCATAAATAAGTGTACCAAAATTTTTATATACGTATCACACTAACCCATCATAAATTGTTGTTGTCATAAAATGTTTCTATACTAATTACAATACGTACAATTGAAACATTATTTTAATTGAAAAGTAAGATCAACTGAACAGCACGTTTTGCTATTTAAAGATACTTAGAAACTTACACATATGACGTTCGAATTTTGTGCAGGGTTTTGTCCTTCTAGCGAGATATTTCTTGGTATTGTGTGACAGTGGTAGGTGGTGGTGCAGTGGGAGTCACCGTAGAGTTCTGAGCACCATGGCTGCAGCGTACGTTGGAAAGCTCTTCAGAACACCGTCCACGAATATTGCGGTCGTCAAGTGTGCTCTGTCTGAAAAGAAAATATTGCCTAAGCTTTTTCCAGTGATGGAATATTCTTGGTTTAATAGCGTTAGCTGCACTTGACTTTTTATGTCAGCGCTTTTTAGTGGCTACAAAATTATAGCTGTGCGGTTAGCTCACACGAAATAATTGAATCAACTCAGTATATCAAATATTCTTAATTAAAAGGGTTTTAATTATTTTATTTCGCGTGAGTCAGATGTTGTTAAATTTTTAATATAATGTTAAAATATATAATTTTTAATATGTTTGATTTATGCCATGTAAGACACATCAAATAATAAAGAAAAATTAAACCAGTACTTAACAGGGATAATTTTTGGGGGAAAATAATTATAATAATAGAAGTAGGACTGTAGAGAGGAACGTCATGTGATCATGTATTAGAGTCAAACACATGAATCAACAGTTCTTAGAAATCACGAATGTTTCGCAGACCCCTGTTTGAGAGCCGTTAATTGGGATGAACTTTCGTACCTAGATCTACTAATATCATAAAGACATCAGATCATTTTCAAGATTTTTAGACATTAGAAGAAAGATTCTACACAAATGTGACATTTGTAACAAAAAAGATCAATTTATTAATAACTTGTAAATGTGAACACTGATAAACATTGCAACAACTTACAAAATAGTGTATCTCTAGCATTTTTGCTCAAGGCGCTTCAGCAACGACGCAACTGAACAGAGTTTCCGCGAGCTTGGCGGGTGACGAGGTGCACTAACTGAGTCTGATGTCCTACATCTAACCTCACTAACTCTTACTCTGACTACTCGAAGCGCGTTGCCGCTTACTACGACGGCGCTTCTCCCGTCCTCTCGCTGTCGCTCTGTGATGCTGGCTATTTATTGTGGCTACTGCCGCCACTGCTTCTACTGTTACTACTGCCGCCGTTCTTGTTACTACTCGTCGTGATACTTCACTGACGTGGTGATACTATGATACCGTGATACACCCTACACGAAGGAATGGAAATGTTTGAAAAAAGTATAAATAAAATATTTGTGAAGAAAATGAAGGTTATTACAAATTGATTTCCTCAAAATCATTTACTGTTGATTTGTTTTCTTTTTATATTCATCGACTCTCATCTCTCGCTGCACGTTTTACCTCCTTTGAGACTTTGACCCAGAAACATTGCTAGTGGTTTTCACTTCCAGTGGCTCTATTATATTTCACGCCAGTCACTCAGTTCTTCTTCTCCCCCTTGTTTAGCGAGTTTCTTTCAAAACTACACCTGCTCCATATTTCTTTAAAGTACAAAGAAAAATACGATAAAACTTTTTTCTTTCTTCTATTTAAATAATGTTTTACTTATTCAACACCACTTCACAGTTATTTAAATCTTGAATGAGCCTGCACCGTCGTCTTACAATTTGCTGCCATGTCAACATTACTCCTCCGAGTGGTTAAAATAGAAATTCAAACAAGTGAACAGTAAAACAAAGCCCAAGTATGAATGGAAGATCGAAGAAATCAATGGTATTCTTTCAATATAAGAAGAGAGAAGTGACGGGTGCAAAAATAACCGACGAGAAAGTGCCAAGTACCTATTGTAATGAGAGATTGCTTATTTCACTCACTTCGAATGAATATATCTGCCTAAGTAATGCGTTATCCTATTCCTGGATATATGTTACTCAGTCTAAACGTAAATTCTCCAAATTCTTTCGTAAACATTTTTTAATTTTTGGAGAGAATGTACTACATAAATGTTAACTAGTGTTTTCGTATATTTTTCTAGTGACGTATTGTCTGTATCAGAATAATAAGGAAAATGAACGTGGACAGAGTTTTTGATTAGCATATGTAGTTTTGTAATTTTAGTTGAAGAATCTACTAAGTTTATAGAGTTATGCAGTCGCGTTTTACCTTTATAACGTGGAAAATCTTGTAATATTGAAAATGTCGATTGACCATTTGACAGAAATTCGTTTCTGATACCGTAGGAATGGATTTTAGAATTCCGTCTCTCTTTTGGTTTTCGTGCAGCGATCTTGACCTACCGGATGATTCAATTTCATTCCAAATTGGCAATTGGAGTAGTATTTGCATTCGCATGTGTCTCCAGTCGATGAACGTATTCTAAAACTTTTACCTTCTTAAAATAAAAAGTTAGTCATGTGCAAGTCGAAGTTGTTGCGTAAAATTTCTCGGAAATGGTTTAAATTTAATTGTGTTTAAAGTTTATGTACATAACGTGTAAAACGTAATACACACACAAGCGGAATTATGGACTCGTTCAGACGAGGTAGTGCAGAATCGTGGTTTACAAATATAATTAATAAAAGAAATTGTGATTAATAAAGCCAGTTATGTTATGCCCAATCACTTCATCTCTTTCTTTTTAACTCAAAGGCGTAGAATTTGAATAGACCTATGAGGTTGGAAGAAATTTTCCACAGAAGTCCAACAAATCAGATATGTCATTCATTGTACACAAAGAGTATATGATTCATAGATGATTCACTTGTTTGATAACATAACACAAAGAATGTCTGAACACTGGTAAATAATGACATTTTCCACGATGAGTAAGTAAATTTGATATCAACCTTTAATTAGTGGGTATACGTCTTTTAAATTCCTCAAAAGTTTCTCAGATATTTTTTTTTGTAATACTAGCTCATATTTAATACACCTCTAATAAAGCATACGTCAAAATTGATATTGTCAGTACGTCAATATTAAACGGTTCTTCAAACCTCCCTTTTTTTCATATTTTAATTAGATTAGCTACAGCAAAAAAATAATCATTTGAAACAGGGATGATTTAAAGGAAGGAGGTGAAATATTACATTATATAAGATTTATTTAAATAGTTTAATTACAAAACTTTTTGTATTCCTCCTGACAATTAGCTTCCTAAATAATTTCTTTTAACATCCTCATCTGTGTACACAAGTTTCTATAACATATTCTAATAGTTCTGTTTACACCGTCCCCTAGCTACGCTACTTTTGGGAGTCGTACCTCCACGAGCCTTTGTCAATTTAAATGGCATTGTTGACAGCAATTTTCTCTTATTTTGAACACCAATTGTTCATAACAAAGTATTAAAAATTTAAATTATTGTGGAATGAAAAGAATGGGGATAATTTTTTTCGAACATTTTGTTTCGAAAGTCAAGTGTGCAAAATATTATCATTCTCGGGATAAAACTCTGTTTTTATTAATGTATTTTTCAGTTATAATAAAATAGTTTCTGAAAAATTAAAACAAATTATTATATAGTAGAAATGAATATATTTTCAGGACATTAATTTCTTTTTGTACAAAAACGATTCTTCCTATTTAGTTATTAATAAGAAATTCAATTTTATCGGTAGTACATTTATGCGAGTCATTTTACTCACCCCAAAATTATCTATCAACATTACTAATATTACTGTTTACAACATCCTTTTCTTCCCTTTGTCGTAGAATACTCAATTACCCAAGCGTTCACACAAAATGCACGTACTCAACCATTTACAATTTCTGTGGTATTTAAATAATATGAATGAAGAATGCAGATAATATAATGATGATGAATAATGCATAAAATGTCATGATTCATTCAGAACACATTAATTTTCTAAACTGTAGATGTAGAATCTCAAACGAATGTTTTCTACGTTTTGTTATAGAGTATCGTTGGAATGAGAGAATGTTAACTGTATTAGAAAATGATGCAAAACACATCGTGAAGAACCGTTGTACGCTGGAAGAAGACAAGTAACTTAATCTTCGTGTCATTGGTTGCAGGAATAGTTTTAGCCTTAAGGTTTATCAGTTATTTCTCTCTAAATGTATTTTCTGTCTCAAAAATTCCATCTCGAGGTCAACGATTCAAAGAAGATATTGGAGATGAAGGTGAAGAATATCATGATGCACCTAGTTTATCCTGATGGTATAAAGCTCCATTGAGATGGAAATTCCAATACGGTAGTCATTCTCGCTCTTTCCGTAAGAATTCCAGAATCGTTGCTTCCATTGAATCCATTGTGAATAGGGTTCCATCAAAGAAATCTCAAATGAAGGACAAGGAGACAGAAAACACCAGTTTGAAACTAAAATCCGCACACTGTAATGTAAAATAATTTGTATCCTTCACAACAATAAAATAATTTAAGTTTGTTAAAAAATGTCAATAATTGAGTAATAAATAAACATGTGTATTCATAACGAGAAACATTCGCATTTAAGCAAATAAATTTAAAATAAATTGTACAGGTACTTCTTTGTACTGAAAAGAAAAATAACTTACAAATACAATTCAAGAACAAAAGTTTTTTTCACATGAAAAACGTTTTCTGAAACAGAAAGTTGATTCTTCCCTCTTTTCAAGTATTCGTTGATTCTTCCAGCCAATATCACTATACTTTTACCAGCAGGTCCAGAAATATTGACTTCATGTTGTAAGTTACAGTATAGCTCAATAGTTATTATAAGTATGTATAACCCATTTACATAACAAAATATTATATTCTTACCGCATGTATTGAATATTTGACTTTGGTTCAATTTTAAGTGTAAAATATTAATAGCAATACATTTAAAATTTTCATTTTAAATCATAATTCTTCGCTGCTTTATTATAAATGATTTTTATAATTTCTTGTAATTAATGGGATAAAAGTATTTTCTTATTTTTATTACGTTGACAAAATCTTAAGTTTGTGCCCGTTAGTTTTTTTTGTCTCTTAATGAAACGTGATATATATATATATATATATATATATATATATATATATATATATATATATATATATATATATATATATATATATATATGGTGTGTGTGTGATGTGTATATATGTGTNAAGGTGAAGACTTATTTTATTATGTTCTATACGTTTATTAGTTGTTCATATCACAGGTCGAAACTCATTTAGTAAACTTTGCATGAAATGGAGGTTCTTCCAGAACGATGATATATTTTCTTTGTACGCAAAGGGTAGGAAAGTTTCTGAATGAATGCAAATAGCAAATCGAAAAAAAAGGTTTCGTCGTCTTTGAAAACCGTACGGAAAGTAAAGTTGTGTAGAAAATATCCCAGAACTCCACATAAAAATTATGATAGAGAGATGATAGAGCACATTAGCAGGAAAATCATTAAACATGATCGGATATATCTATAGGAGATATGCTGACACAAAGTCAGTAATATCACAAGACAAGAATTAACAAGTAATAACAAGTAAAGTATTTCTAGAGGGAGTAATATGGGTATTCAATGACCAATAACAAATCACAACAGTTGATCAAATTTCTGTTCACTATCAGCGATACAGGCCTCGCACCAACGCCTCTGCGTAATTTCAGAGACTTCTTGTACAACATTCCTCAATATAAGACGTCGTTGAAAAATCTGCGTAGATTTATTTTTTGTGGGGCTTTACGGTTCGTTGACATCGATGTCATTAGAGCCCTAAAAACTTGTACAGGTAGAGAAAATGCAGTTACGCACTAAGGAGAGTCAACATGACTCTCCCCGCGTGTGGGACTCGCCGAATGACTCGACAATACCCACTAAAAACTCTCGTGAATGACAACTCAAAACTCAAATATCAACATATCTCAAAACATTACATATATCATTAAAAAGAAGAAGAAGAAGAAAGAGGAAAATGAAAGATACCCTAGCCCTAATAGCATCGGGATCGAAAAGAACAAGAGGTGACCAAGGAAGGTCAGGAAAGAGAAAGGAAGGAGCCTACTACAAGTGGAATTAATGCCAGTCTCAGCTCGAGGCCACGTGTTTTCCCCTGGGGGAAAATATGGGTAGGAATTTGAACATCTTTTGTAATTTGTTGTTGAACTTTGAACACCTATATCATTTCCTGAGTGTTTACTTTGATGTTTTACTCCAAAAATAAGAATATGACTTAATTAATGTAAAGGAGTAGGTCCGAGTGTTAAAATTAAAAAAAATTTAAAGGTATGTTAAGCTGATTTACTTTTATTCGATTTATTTGGCTGTGAAATATTAGTTAATTTGTAAAAGTTATTTACACTGAAAGAACATTCTACGCAAGTGAAACAATGAAATCAGTGATACAAAATTGCGTCATAAATGTGAGTTATATTTATTATTTGTCTCACTTCCGCAAAGCATCCGATGTGAATTTAAATAAAGAAAAAAATACGAATGCATGAAACGCATGTGCCTCCGAGTTACACTTATCACAACTTCCGTCGCATTTCATGTTCGGTGCCATTCATATTGTTGGGTTCTAAAATTTTTTTTACAAACTGTGCCTGATTCCACTGACATTTCCGTTGTGGATTAATTCATAGGCACGTATGTTGTATTATTAGTTTTCTCAACGTTTTCATAGATCTCCTCTTCATATTCTGCGTCTTTCTTTTCTGCAATTCCATCTATCAGAGTTTTTATTTATTGTCAAATTATATTTCTCGCACATCATTCTCCGTCTTTCTATTCCCTTTTGATTTATCAAATATCTCTGACTAAATACTTCCTCAGTTATATGTATTCTCCTCTTTCCTTCAATGTTTTATTTTAGACCACCTTCTCTTGTTGTTTCACTCTTCAATACCTTCGTATTTTTCTCTTAATGTGGTCCAAACAAGTTTCTCTCCCCTTCAATACCTGTCGTATATTGTTTTTCATTTTCCAACATATTTCTCTGATTGTCTTATGCACCATTTCTCTCCTTCATCTATGACATGTACAAAGTGCTTAAATCCACGACGCCACTTTCCATATGCGATCGTATGGATACAAACGCCTCTTGTCTAACACTGGTTGCTGGCTGAGTGTTTACATTGCAGCTCAGTGACAAGCATACGAGCGACGGCACCCTTTACCTCTTGCTGCCGCCACTGTCAGACCAAACACTCGTTACGACCGACGAATGTGTACTCAAAGCGAATCCCTTGTCACTCCCCAGGTGCAGTTTTTTAGTTGGTTACAAATTGACCGAGCGTAGTGCTTGGTTACGAAACGATTGAAGCTTTGCATTTCGAGACGCCCACTCACTATCAGATTTGTTTTCTGGAAGTTATAGCCATTCAAGACTAAATACAAAGAGATTTTCCAAAAAATGGAAACACAATATATTATTCTAAAGTTAGAAAAAAGTATAAAACTATACATGAAATTTATAGTTATTCATATTATTATCGAAATTTAATTTAGCCAAGTTATTTACAATAATTATACTAAGAAAAATTGTTAATTAAATGTTCATCATCACATTCGAAATTGTCATTATTAACATGGAATGGAAATTAAGAGGAAAACTGATTGAAACGAAAATATTTATTGGAAACTGAATGCAATATAATTTCACTCACGTTTCATATAATTACTCTCATTTGTGATGAGTGATTGATTTATTTATTAAAATAAAATAACAAGTCTTGAATGCATAGGTAATACTTTTACGTTTATCAAGTCATTCATGTGGATGTATAAAGTAGTCTAGGGAAGGTGCGTGGGTTAATACATGACTACACCACTACATTCGTATATTTATTATTTATCTTTGAATTTAGTCGCGGACCAAAATGCTTCTCCCTAGCAAACTTCCTTACGTAATAACACATACCTCATATAACTCAAAGAGCTTTACACTTTCAGGATTTTACCTTCTTCATATAACTCAGATAGCATTCTACCCCCCTGAGAAAATATAGCGATGGCGCCTTGGACCATGAATGAGTTATGGCCAACAAAACGATGTTAGATAGGGCACTATGTCACCATTCTTGCATGTGACCCAGACTGACACAGACAGATTTAACTGGAGATAACTTTGAAAAATTCTTCATGCAAACAGGGACGACCAGGTGTTCTGTATTTGAACCTCTTAAAGAACTGGCGATAATCTTAAACTCACTTTTCGTAAAAGGTTCTTACGGTTTTGTTGCTCCACTTTATTCCCATCATGACCTTGTCATTTATTTATGTGCTATTAAATGTGAGGTGTGAATTAAAGACTTATCTTCCACCACTATCTCAAAAATAATGATACATCTCTTGTAACATGAGAGGTTTGTTTGCTCAATAATGTTAAGTGTTAAAATCCTTTTCTTCGGGAGCGTAATATATACCAGAGTAATATCCGTAATCTCACCAAAATTCAATTCAACGAGACCAAAGTAACAACTTCTGGGAACACCCGTACGAATATATATATATATATATATATATATATATATATATATATATATATATATATATATATATATATATATATATATATATATATNATGAAAGGCAGACGTGTAAAATCTCACATAACTCATGAACTATGTAAGTCATATTTGCCTGTCTAAAAAATAGAGTCAACTAATATGTTTACATGAAAAATTATGATTTTATTTCTTCAATATCGAAAAATACTTTGAGTTTTCAAACAATAAATGTTTAAGCCTAATAGTTTAACTAAATAAAAAGACTTGTGAGAAATATAGACACAGTGCCTCGTATTTCTCAAAAAGGAACATATTTCTTTTATCAATCGAACGTTTCAAGACGTATGAACATTTCAAAATTATTTTGACGGGAATATGAATTATCATTTTGTCCTAATTATCTCAAGTCACAGTACCATTACTACAAGTTAATGTTGGGATTTAAAAAATAAGATAATATTCTTTTATAATGGTTCATAAATAACCTTTTCAATTTTTGAAGTTTATTATTCTATGCTACATTTGAATTCTTAAATTGGTGTTTTCAGTTTGATTGCTTGTTTTACCTATATTCCTCTATACCTATACTTCATTTAAAAACTGATACAATTACTAGTGATTCTCATTTAGCTCATGGTGCTCTTTTTCTGCGTGTCAACTCTGTGGCATTTTGTTAAGCAACATCTTTCTTATTCTTTTTTTTTTTTAGTTACTTGGCAATCTATAGAAGTATCTCATATATTTTTTGTTACTACGTATATAATTATTTTTATGAACAAATGTAACGTGATGATGAAAATATACACAAACTTTTCTATTCTACCGATCGGAGGACAAGATAAATGTATAATCCTTGGTCTCTTCTTCTTTGTGGGGCTTTACGGCTCGTCGATATCGAGGTCATTAGAGCCCTAAAAACTAGTAAAGGTAGGGAAAATGCAGTTACGCACTAGAGGGAGTCAACATGACTCTCCCCGTGTGTGGGACTCGCCGAATGACTTAACCATACCCACTAAAAACCCTCCTGAATTACAACATACCAAAACATATCTCAAAACCAAAGATCAAAATATTGAGGACAAAAAATGAGTGGGGGACAAAAATTAGGAAAATGAAAGATACCCTAGCCCTTATAGCGTCGGGATCAAAAAGGACAAGAGGTGACCAAGGAAGGTTAGGAAAGAGAAAGGAAGGAGCCTTCCACAAGTAAGTGGGAGTAATGCCAGACTCAGCTCGGGGACGCGAGTTTGCCAAGCACGTACTTACTAGATGAAAGTCCCCTGGGGGGATGATCCTTGGTGATATCCAACATGTACGCTGATTAGAAAATACAAATTATGCATTTTAAGGACGATTTTGAAACCCTTAAAAAAGTTCAATTCAAAGTCAATGTCAAAATGAATTAATGTCAAAAAGGAAATCTTCCCCTCCGGACCAATTGCGTTCTACTCTACGTGACTGAACTTCTTTTAAGAGATTTATAATTTTAGTTTCTTTTTGAAGCTGGCAAATGAATTAAGTACCAATTCTTTTAAACTAAAATTTGAATGACGGAAAATAAATCATAATATTAACTTCATCCAGAATAATCAACGATTTGTTACAAAAGAATAATTACCACACAAATGAGATTCGCAATATGGTATCTAAGATAGTAATAGGCGAAGACACGACACACAGCAGAAACGTGGAAGCGGTGATATATTTCTTTAAATTTGGATGTTCAGAAAAAAATAGAAGAAAAACAGAAGTGTATCAGTTAGTTGTAATTTTTTATCAATTTACGCTTAAAATGCACTCAATGACTTAAATGTTAAAATATTACATATTGTCTAGCCGAAGGGAATTTTTATATGTTCTTTTTCAGTGAAAGATTAAAAATGTCTTTCATAGATACACATACACAAATGTACTTAGTTATGAAATGTTCTTCTTAATAAATTAAATGTTTGTGTTTAAAGGTGTAATATTAATTTAGGTATTTTTTATCAAGAAGTTATTTTTGAACATTTCTAATTTCACATTAAGAATACGTGGTTAAAATAAAATTTTATCGAAAATGATATTAATATTAGAAGACTTTTTCTACAGAATTTTTTTCCTGGTGAGAAAATGAAACTCTTAATTTATCTACTTTCTGTCGTATTCAAAACGAAGATTTCTGACTTTCTTTAACCAATTCGGACTCCTTATTCATCTTAGAAATACTGTTATAATTATTTATTCGATTGCTCATTAATTTCTGTACTAAGATTATATAATAGCAATAGAAATTTTGAAACAATTTTTATACATATGCTAACTTCAGGTACGTTTTTAGATAGGTTCAACCTTTCACTCACTTTAAAAAAATATTAGCTTATAATCTTCAAAAAAGAGTTTGGAGTGAAAGGTAAGAAATGAATTTGAAATAGGCATGAATGCAGGCTTGATGCTTTTTATCCTTGGTTGTATTGACTACGAGCCTTCATCCTTCGAAATCCCTCAAGGAATCCTCTATTACGGAAATCCACCTTCGCAAGGAGAATCCGATTACCAGCGTTTTCAGGGAGAATTGAGGTTAAAGGAAGAGAAGTGTGAAAAGCGACAAGGCTTAGGGAACAGTTGTGAGAAACTAGAAGGATTTCCTGTTAGAAGTTTTGGAATTTAAGCGCTCAAGGGCGAGAGGGATAAGAATATTTAACTGTCTTTGTTTGCACCAAATTTCTGCACCTTCGTTTCATTTCTTCTCCCGTCCACGCCCAACTACTTAACAACCTATCTGCGTCAAACTCCAGTTTGATAAAGAATATCTACGAAAAGTCAATTGAATATATTACATCCTTCCATTGAAATCTGGATCTCATAAAGAACTTTTATTATTAATTTCCGTATTCGTTCCTCTATCATCCGAAGGTAAATAATGGAAGGATTGAGGAGGAAATCGTTACGAAACATTTCGTAAGTACTGAGATCAATAGATCTAACATTTTTACGCTCTATTCTCTCCCAGACATTTCGTAACGATATATATATATATATATANATACATACATACACATACATACTTACTTACTCATTGCATGGAGAATCGTCACATAAATTCTGAATGTCAATTTTCAAATTTTAATGTAATATTGAATCAGTTCTTTAATTTGTATCCAATTCTATAATTTTCACACGAACAATTCAATAATAATGTATTTGGGTCGGAGTGTGTTCCCTCGAATTAGTGAGGAAAGTCCCGTAGATTCATTAGCTCAATCATCACTCTCTCTTCGTCGAGTCAACATCGGAGCATAACTGCGTCCGTCATGAATATTTTGTGAAGCGTGTTGTGCGGGAGGTAAAACTATACATTTCCTTCAACCATGTGAAAACAAAAATTCCAAAATCTGGAACTGTCATGAATATGGTTTTTATTGTGATCATTTATTGTGATGGATCCACACAACCTCGCTGCCTCTTGCATCTTCCAACCGCTTGAGACGCTGAGCATCGGCAAACCCAACAAGAACGTAACTATGAGCTCACATACATTTCACTGTCCAGTGAAAATCTCACGAACAGTATGATCTTTCATGATCAAATCAATCTCCCTTCATTGACGAATTCAATAACATTTAACTGAACCTTGTTTTGCATAATCATGCCTCTTTTATCTTTAAATTAATGCTATAGGTTTAGCAGTAAATTTTAGTATTAGATATTTTACGTGTATGTCCATTGATTTCTTGTGTGTTTAGATTATATTTTGGTGGGATTATTAGGAAATGTGTTTTTCTGTCATTCCTTTGTAAAACAATAAATATTTGTATATTTATTGATTTATTGTTTGTTTTGATATAAAATCATGGTAATCTATATGGTCCTCCAATTTAAAATATTTTAATTATTAGAATCAAGATACCATCCACTCCCATAGCTTCCAGAGTGTTTTTGGGGTACGGCTCTTGCTCCAATGTATAAAATCATTTAATAAAGGTCAATACGTCTTATTTGAAGGAGAAAACTTTAAATGTACTGTTAACTCTCACACCAGTCCGTAGGTGATATATTACATGAATAAATTCTCAAAAGCCGGTACATATTTACTCCACAGAACTTTGCTAACTGAAGAGGTAGAGGAATTTTAATACGCTCTCTTTGAGGACAAAAAAAAAAAAAGAAATTTCGGTGAAGTGTTACGACAAGAGAAATACTTTCCTTGTACCTGTTCAAGTGAATAGCGACTCTTCATGTCTCGTTTATAATTTCATCACGCGAGACACAGGACAAATAGTAGGCCTCATGACCTCAAGACAAGATGATAAAATAAAATTAACATTTTTTCACAAATTGTTTTAAATCATATACATGGAAACAACACGTTGCTTACATACATAACTGCTTACTTAAAATTTATGAAAAGGTAGGTCTAGATCTACGAGTGGAGTAACCTGTTATCAACATTTGTAGACTTGAAATAGAAAGTAGTAGTCAAAACGGAAACAGTTTATATCATAGTGTCCAAGTGGTTTTCAACAGCGTATGTTGTCATGTTCAGTGGCCTTCTCGGATTTGGAGTAGTGTATGCACATAGACCCTTTCCACACAAAACTTAATGTGCGTGGAATTCTATATAAATGTACTCCCATTCTACAAACACCCCTTCAGGGTAGAGCAGGTAACTGGATGCTTACGTTGTTGAAAGTTTAGTAAATACGCGTTTTTTGTTTTAACTACCTTCTATTACTCGTTTATTGAAACCGAATCTACCACCATTATCTAATTTGGAAATCGTTAACCTGCCTGAACATAGGTTTATTTGAAGGAGGATCAGAAAGGATCTAGTATGTGTCCACTAGGTTCAATAGTCACAGAAGTGAGTAAATTACACCGTCTTGTATTGCTTTACCAACTACTATGTACGAACAGTCCTTCATACAAATTTGAGCGTTTTAAATTTTTAAACTCTTTACGCCTTCAGGGGTCAAAACGTCTTTCTGTACATAAGCAAGGCTTTTACAATAATCCTTTTACAGGAGGAGTAGCTAGGATGTGGAATTTTCTCCCTATTATTATCAGGAATAGTTCTTCAATACTCTCTTTTAAGAAACAGGTTCTTACCATATGTCTCTCGGAATCTCTCTAAAAGTAGCTGACTTGTCCAGGCAAAGATTAAGGTAGAAATTCAATAAAACACCCGTGATAAAATAGGTGTAATGTAATGTCATTTTTTATTTTTTAATCATATAAATTATTGATTTTTGTTATGTAGTATACATTATTTTGAATGTGCCGTTAATCATAAATTTATCTTATTATTTAACCATAATATGATTTAAAAACTATTAAATAAGTATTAAACAATATAATTTATTTGGTTAGTCCTAATATTAAACTGTAGTTCAATATAAATAAAAAGGTTATATGTTACAATTATACGGTACAATAATAAATTTAGATATGTTTAATGTTATTATAAAAATTTATGAAAATAATATTTGAATTTATAATAAACATATGAAGATTTAAAGTCATAAATTTGTAGGTTTTTATTTTGTAATTTAAAATGTAATATAATATTCTTCGAGATAAGTTGTAATATTATATGTGAACGATGTATTTTGCATTTTATTTAATTATTATGTATCACACACTTTGCAGTATATTATCTAATATTTGTTCGGCCTTGAGCCTTCATCCTAATTGAGTTTTTTCTCTGGGTTTTCCTCAATTGCTTGAGGTTAATACCGGGATGATTGCTAGTTCAGAAGAAATACATGACCTAAAAGAAATTGGGTCATGTATTTTGAAATACATATCTTCAACATTAAGGAAGCTGAGAGCAGGTGAAGAGGCCAAGCTTATCGTGTGGTCAGATCGTTGTTTCGGCCAAAATAACAACAAAGTTATTCTTACTCTGTACTTATATCTCATCGGAGAAAAATATTTTTCCGAAGTACATCAAATATTCCTGATATCTGGCCACAGTTTCCTGCCATGAGATCGTGATTTCGCACTAATCGAACGTCGAAAGAAGTATACTAAAGCTCTTGTGCCACATAATTGGAAATAAATCATCGCTTCGTCTAAAATCGGTACCCCATTCACCGTAACAGAAATGATGCAGGTTGACTTGAAAGATTTAGACATTCCCCCCAAGACTAAAAGCAGAAAGTTTCAAATTACAAAATACCTATGGTTCAAAATGCCACTCGATGACCCAACTTCTGTGTTCGTGAGGGAAAGTCACAACATGATCCGACCGTGGAAGGCTTTTCAGCTATTCAAATACAATATTCAGTCACCAATATTACCCCAACTTTACAACGAACCATTTCCCATCAGTAAGGAAAAAAAGAAGGACTTGCTTCACATGGTGCAGTTTTTGAATAATGAAGAACATAAAAATGTTTATCAGGACCTGCCGTATGTGCAATGAAAAAAAAAAGAGTCGTGTAGCAGAGGAGTACAAATGTTTAATGTGTTTTGCTTCACATTTTCTTACATGTTTCATGGAGTTTCAATAAAGACTTTATTTATAAAAAAATCGTTATTATTTCTATTATTATAAGTATGTCATTCCGGAACCACCGTGCGTTGGAATAAGGTCATATGTTACATTCAATCTTTATAGACATCCTTCAATTGCAAGCTTTCTATTTTTGTCCCTCCTGTAAAATTTTTAATTTGTAACATACGACCTTCTTCTAGACACCCATTCATTTATATATGTATTGTTACTTATGTATAAATTGTTATTTATCTTTTATTATCATGTATTATTTTTTTGACGGTGGTATGGTTGAAGAGCAGGCCTGATGGCTTGAGCCTAACCACGAAATAAAAGTTTATTATTATTATTATTTATTAAGTGAGAAAGTGGCTCATGTCCTCGGACATATGACTTCACAAAGCAATTGTATACTACTTGTGTAAGTTGAGCGTGTGGTAAAAGAGTGAAAAACCATGGTTAGAAAACAAAAATTTCATTGTTTTGTAAATTATTTTGAAAGGAAGTTTTTCTTAACAGTTATTTAAAAAATACATTCGTCTTAGAGCGTGAGCTCAGTAATATAAATTGAAATAATCAGTAACTTGTTTTTCAGTTACCGAAAATATTTCGATGAAGTTCGTTTTTAGCAGTGGTTCCAAATATCGATATGAAACATTTTACATTATACGGGATTATGTCGACGACCGTGATGTGACTACTACGTCCTTCAAGAGCTAAATGACTGCGTCCCTAATGCAACCTGATCTGAGAACCGGTGAACCGTTGAAATATTCAAAGCGGACTAGACAATTAATAATGAAATAAAAAAACCTAATAAAAACAAATATATCCTCAAAAACGGGTTAAATTTATAGAAATATTTTCTCTTTAAAGATGATTACACGTCATTCATACAAAATTCAAACAATAACTTCAGGAACACTGCACTACATTTTAAAATTGTGAAATTTGAAACGAGCCTTAGATATAAATTAAATTTTAAGTATTATCCATGATTGAGTAGACGTGTTACAAGGAACCTGTTTGGAATGAATTTAAAGTATGATTGCATATATTTTATGAGAGAGTGTTAAGTATTTGTAAGAGAATTTTTATATATATATATATNTTATCGTTCCCAGAAAGAAAATAAAGTTTCAAGATATTGCTTTCCTAAAGGACATGAAAGTGTTGAAATCGCTCGTTTGACAATAAATGTCAGCTGTATCGTGTTATTTCTACTTATTTATCGACTGTTTGAAATCGTAAAACAAGGCCTATGTTGTTTCACAACGTTAGAGAATTCATTTGGTTCTTTAAAGCTTTCCCTACATTTTAAACATCGTTTTACGACTTTTGTGAAAAGTTAAGTACGTAATATAAAAGAAATTATGTAATATAAAATGAATAATTATAAAAGTACAGACAGCTATTTTTATTAAAACAATATTTGACAAATATCCAAGATATTTTTGACGAATACATTCGAAATTTTTATTGGAGTTTTGCCAATAATAATAATTAAGCGTTGATTCAAAAATAACAAAGTTTACTACATTTTCTGGAGCATTTTTTAACGAAGATTAAAATTACGCAGATATATTAAGGACTTGCAATCAGAAATTTCTCATGTTTTAATGTACATAAACAAGATAACATTTTCTTTACACACATTCATCAATGTTATGAGTGGTAAACATATTATTTCCCCATTGGCATATATAGTCCATAGAATGTTCCTCATCTGATTGAAAATGATAGATTTTTACTTTACACGTCAGTGCAATTTTGTATGTGAAAAATTATGAATTACATATATTTATGTATAAAAAATTAAGCGCGTTTTGAAATATTAATTCTATTATTAACGTCCATTTTATAATCAAGATAAATAAATAAATTTGATTTGCGCTTTTTGTGTACTATTACGATATATTTTGTGCATTTTCAGAGCACAAGTCAAATCCCTTGGAAGTGATTTCAATTTTCAATTTTTCCCGTGTCAGTGTACTGAAAACGCACGAAATATATCTAAATCGTCCATAAAAACCGAGTCGTACTTTATTACTGTTAAAAAATTAAATTTTGTCACAAACTAAGCAATTTCCACAGCAAGACATGGTTTTACTTATTCGTACATATTTGGTGATCTCGCTATGTATGTCGGAAGATAATCCGCATTGTCTGATTCCGGGCAAGTGGCCTAATAAAGCAATCGCAGCCACGTCGTAACTCTAGACTCTAGTTGGTCGCAATTCGCGCGCTGTAATTCAGAGACCATCAGGGTGACAGCGCTTCTCGCAATGAAATTAGGACATGTGATGGCGCTGCCCAGCTGGCAGTCAATAGGGAACTCCACTTGCTTCCCACCTTCCCCAGAGGTACTCTATCTTCAACGCGGACAATTCTCTACTTATCTCTTTCGCTCTATCTGTTGGCTTCTACCCTTCGGCCCTTCCATTGCCTCCAGTGAATGAGTTTGGCGTTTCTCGATCGATTCGTTGATGCTCCGTCCGATCGACTACTATGAAGAGATTTGTTGCATTCTTTCTTTTGAGAATTTAGACAGTTTCTTTTTGACTCTTAGCTGAAAACTATGAATTTACGTATTCTTCAGTAATCTTCAAATTGTGTGATCTTCAAAATTTCAAAATAATTATCTTCAACAACAAAACTTCAGCTTCGTTTTCAGTCGCTTTATGTGTAACGGCTTCACTCTATCTTTCTTAAATATCTTAAAGAATAAGCAACTTCTGAAAAAGGGTTCTCTAAATTACGTGTATTTTATTTAGCAAGATAATTAAAAAAACAAATTCAGCTATATCAGCAGTATTTTGAAGGATTATTTCGGTTAAATACGGAATTGCATTCTGTCTTTTATATTATTTTCGTTTACGGAATATTTTATACCGCCTTCATAAATATTTTACTCGGAATATTTTAATAATGTTGTTTTCAGATCATTCTCTTCTTATTGCCCCTACTACACTTCTTACCATCACTTCTCATGACACGCATGCGTGTCATAATATTTTTTCACTTAAAAGACGAGTTCTTTAGAAAGATATATTTGAATAAGAAAGTGGTATGTATAGTTTTTACTTTCTAAATCTTTTACTGAATTATTCTCATAAATTATTCTTATTATAGAATAATTAATACAACTTCGTCAATGTTCGTTATCGGTTTCATCATATATTCTAATACGTATGTTTAACTGATGATGTAGAAACTAACACGTTTCATGTATTGTGAACTTTGAACACTGACTTTCGACACGATTGAGTCTAAAGTGATCAGCATCAAAGCTTACATTATGCTAAACAACGAACCGTTGAATAATCGAAAAGCATCAAAGGGTTGTTCGACGCTCTGATATTAGAGAGAATTAATGGTATTTAAAAGTATAACAGTTCATGAGTTACAGATCCAGTGGTCAAATGGTTGGTCTTTACATATTCTCTTACGGGATTTTAAGATGAAATGGTACACATCTCGTTAAAAACAGACTCAAAGTATGATTGAAGTTCAATAATTAAAACGACGATTTGGCTGCAAAAAAAATTTTGGTCCCCATTTTGATATTTCAATTGATTTTTTCTTATATACATATTCCTCCATTAAGAAAAATATACTTATAGAATTCGTTCATTGATATGATGTCAATTTGTAATACAAAAGAAAACTATACTATACGGAAACGGTCAATATGTCTTTTAGTTATTTATATTTCTTTTTAGAAATACGCATTCTTTTGTCGTAAATATTGCAAATATTTTAACAATTTTCTTTTGGTAAAAAACTGAAGATTAATTATTTTTAACGGAAGTACGTTACATGTTTTTCTACTGGTACTAAATGCACAAATTAGAATTTATGTTTAATTCAATACTGTGAATCAATTTACGTTTAATCAAATACTGTGAATCAAAATATTTGAAGATAACTTGGATGAGGGAATTTTTATCGTCACTTTATTCCCGGTTTCATTAATTTTTCACTACTCTTTTTATAGAAATCTCTTAGATTGCGGTGAACCTCACCGCCAGGTAACAGATTAATCATGTTACGTCGAATGAAAATGGTAGACGGGACCGGGATTCGAACCCGGGACCTTGAGCTCTACGCGCTCATGCGCTTACCGACTGCGCCATCCCG
>NNCF01127365.1:508232-585557 GCA_002313205.1 Laupala kohalensis
GAGATTTCTATGTTTGTGAACCAGAAATGGAAAATGCTACCCAAATAAAGTACTTCCTATGGGAGTCGCCTCAGATGAGGAATCTAGTCTCTACGAGACCACCTCAGAGGTCTTTGGGTTTCACAAGTTGAATGAGAATGATAGACGGACCCGAGAAGCGAACGGGATGGCGCAGTCGGTAAGCGCATGAGCGCGTAGAGCTCAAGGTCCCGGGTTCGAATCCCGGTCCCGTCTACCATTTTCATTCGACGTAACATGATTACTCTTTTTGTAGAAGAGAAAACGTTTTACTTCATATATAATTTTTTAAAGATACATTTAGTTCCATATTTTTACAGACAATATGAGCTTTCTTTCAAACTTTAAGGTTGTGTTATGTAACTTTCCTAGAACCCCCCTGAGTTTTAAGATTTCTTATGCGTGTAGAATCACCTTCTTTCTATTTATTTAACTGTCTTGCTTGTACACTCCGAAATACTTACTACTGGAACTTTTTCTTGTTCCTTGACACTCTTTTGTTTCAGTTTTTTTCTACTTGCAAGTGTCACGAGTCTTTCTCAGGATTTACTATTCGCACTTTTGTTTGGGAGGGAAGTAGAATGTGTTTTAATTGTCCGAAGAATTTACTTAAGAATTACGATGCATTATCTTCAGAATTTAATTAGATTTTCGTCTCTTTCTACCAACGGTATACGTTTTCACAGATTTCTTATCTGAAGGGTAAGAATATAAATTAAATTAGATTAAAGATATTTAATGGTTAATGCATAAATTATTGTTTTATTCTAAAGAATTTCCTATGGGATTTTCTTGATTATTTTCTTGTTAATGTTGTAAGTTTTATGCCCGTCTTATTTCCTCTACTGGTATTGTAAATATTAGTATTTTTACAATGTATTTACTAATGTATTTACAATGTATTATAATAATTTTCCTGGAAGAAAATTAATTAAGAAAATACAAATGTATATTATTTTAGGGAATACAACATAAATTTTGCAAATAATATCTTAAATGTGGATCAGCACTTATCCGTTGGTTGCCAAGTATTGACTAAATTACTAGACTTGATGAAATAGACAGACAGATAACTTGGAAGTAAAAAAGTGTGCATAATACGTGGTAGGATAGAAGAAGAAGCTTCAAGAGGAAATAAACTACAAAATTTACATACTAACAGTACTCACAAACAGTAACAAAAATCAACTTGGATTATGTGGAACAAAATTATATGGACAATTGAAGAAAAATAATTGTGCAAGACAGACGTTTCTCGCAAGCATAGCTCTGGTTATTAAACTAATTTCCATTAATAAGAAATGCCAAAAGAAAATGGAGCTGGTACAGTACGTATAGTAGTATAATGGAGTGAAACGTAACTGGATAGATTCCGGCTGACACAAGATGATAGAATAGTTTTGCAATGTGAAAGAAGTGAAATTTATATTCCCGGTGTTAAAAATTGTTAAAGAAAAGTAACCTGAAACGAATTTCATTCTGAGATCATCAAAATATTAAATGATAAATAGACCAGTGAAATAAAAATAATAGAATAAACTAGCTCATTTCAATCGTTCTATCGATTCGCCTCAGTGTCACTAAAGAGGGAATATTCTTCGAAAAATTACAAGAAACTTCCGGACAATTTCAAAAATCGAAAAATTACCTAGTATGTAATACATTTTAAGTAGTTGTAAATGTCTATTTAAACAGGATTATCTGACAAAGAAATAATTTACAATAGAATTTGCTGTTTTGTTAAAATTAAAAAATCACTGAGAAAAATCACTCAGCTAGTTTTAAATAATTTTATGTTTATTTTGTATCATTAGAAAATTGCATATTTTTACTGATATTGAGTGATATTGAAATTAGATTAGGTGTTTAATAATATATATGTGTCATATTTATAGAAGATTTTTAATGAGTCATTAACTTTTTATAAATGACTTTTTCTTATACGGAATTAAAGTGTATCATTTTACGTAAAAAATAGCTCGTGTTATAATATGATTTAAAACTTTCAACAACAACAAAACGCCTAAGCAGAACCAGTCAAGCACCAATCACCAGAATGGTTTTCAATAACCTCTTACTTTCGAATAATATTTAATCAAATTAAATGGGACACCAGTGTATACTTGCAAACATATGGTCCGAATCCAGCTGCACTTAATCGAATTAATATTTTACTGATATTCTGTATGGTCTGATTGCAGTCTATGTGAAAATAAAATGAAACAATAATGCCATTCGTCTTTACCACCGTTCCGCCAAACATGTCCATGCCATACCTCTCTTTACGATCAGAGGCGAACCGATGATAGAATGTCACAACCAATGCAGTCTTTGCAGCGTCGGGCTTCGAAGTTCGTGTAATAATTGCAATTCAATCAACCAGTTGCCTCTCGTAAGCGCATGGTCGTCAAAGGTAGAAGAGAAATCAGAGATATGGGATGACAAAGGGAGGTGAAATGTTAGGTCGGAGGGTTTGCTCAGTAACAATTCAGTAGAGAAAGCCAATATCGAAACTCATTCCATGGGATTGTCTCTACCCATCCCTTTCTCTAATTCCTCTCTCTCCGTTTCTACGTCACATAATACCACTAACAATTGCGAATGAGCTCTCCGTTATTCCTAATAACATTCGAAGGAAATATGACTCGAATCACAATAAAATGAAATAAAAATGTGTAGTTGTTTCGTTCCATAACTTATGCAAAATTATAAAAAGTTTTAATAAATGAAAATGCAAATATTGTCTTGTAAACTCTTCGAAATTTTTTGTATCATGAACAAAACTCTTCAAAATATTAAGAATCGGCAGGTTTTGTTCAGTTTTATTTATAGAAAATTGATTTTACGACTTATCAGATATACCATAACCAACACAAGCGATGCTAAAATGACGTAAATGTATAATAAATTTTGTAACTCATTTTAGTTCTTTATTTTTCACAATAACTACTACATTCCTACATTTTTGCATTAAAAATGCCAATTGATACTTAAATGAAATCCAAGTTGATGTATAAGTGATATGCAATAATCAATCAAAGATAAGTCGAGAATTTAGATTTCATAATAAAAAATAAATGATAAAGCGTTTATAAGAAAGTATGTAGCACCACTAATTTACATCAGCAAATATCTGAGAAAAGCGCTATTTCAGATCAGTCGCTTTCGTAAGTAACTCTGTAATTTTATTACACTTTACAATATGTTTTTGTAAAGTACTTATTATTTTTTGTTCGTAGAAAAAAAAGTACGTATCATTTTGCACTTCAAGTAAAACTGAAAAGTTCTAAATGCATCTTAATTATTTCCTATTTTTGACTTCCATGTAAAACGTAGATCAGGGATCTTTAAACTACGACCCACGGGCCAGATCCGACCTTCAAAGGGGTTTTGTTCGACTCGCAGCTAGACGGACTATCAAGTGAGCACGCAAACTTATTCTGGTGACAGAGTGCCAATGTCCGACCAACAATGAACAGATGGTGGCTTCTATTCACAATGCATTCAAAGTCAAATCTCAAGTTTGGCTTCGATGCATCAATTTGTTCGTGAGTTATCGGGGTAACAATATTCCTAACATACATACACACATACGCGCACACACACTTGTACATACGACATTGGACATGATTTCCAAAATTTGAAAATATACTCTCCTGGAGCCAATTCGCAAAGATCTGAAGAGATCTCAAAATTTTCTTTTCGACCGATTACAATACTTTCCTTTACACTCTGTGTAATAATGAATTTTCTTTTCAAATGTCTGTGAAATACGCTTTTCAGATATGTATTTTGTTGCTTAACTTTATAGTTAATAATAAAATCTTGGTAGTCATAGGCTTATCTCTTGATGCTTTAAATGCATACTTATTTATCTCATGAATGCTGTTATAAAGTACTTGAAAATAAATTAACTCACCCCGATGGTCGACTAAATTTCTTCTTTGTTCGTCATGTTTGAATGTTTGGAGACCCGTAGTTTAGATTATACTAAAATAACTATGGTAGTATAACCACATGCAAACACTTGAGCCCGATGCATTTATGATAAAATTTATTGTTTCCTAACAAAACTAGAACTTCTGTGTATGAATACGTTAAACCTTGTGACAGGAAGTGCGCGTGTGGAGATAACCACATCGCGTGCATCGTGCTCGATGTGTCGGGAGTGACAGTATGGCGGAAGGCTAATGTCTCTGGTTCGGAGAAATGTTTCTAGCGACAAATATCTTTGACTCCTTGAAACGTCGCATTATCTTGAAAAGGCAACGTAACGTGTGTGTTCTCGAAGGCGGGTCAAGGGAAAAGGAGGCGTATTCGATCAAATTTTGCATGAGGGTCTTCGGGGATAAGCGTTAGTACACTCTGTGTTGCACTACCTCGCATCAGATAAATTTACTTTATGAATTTTGAAGCAAACGTATTCGATCTTACGTTACAATCAGAGACATACAATATGATTATTAAAATTAAAGTTGCAGAAAAATATTACGTAGACGCACTGGCATGGGTCTATTGACCCATGACCAGAAAAGAAATTCCAATTACTTGGTACTTAGATCCTTTCGCACAACTTATTTTGAGTATTTCCGCATAAAGTACAATGATCTGTTAACTGCAAGATCTTTGATTAAATTACGTATATCTGATAATATATAAATGATAATATGGCTAATATTAAAGAAAATATGTTTTTAAAAAGAGACTTAATGTGTTTTGGCTTGACACCATTGCAAGAAATGAATGCCTGAAATATAATTTGTAAATAACACTAATCCTGATCAAATTTTTGAGATAAAATTAATAGATTATTTAACCCAAGTTGAAGTCAATATTTTAGTGAGAGATTCGAATTATATACAGTTCTTATTTAAAAATATATGTGGTATGCTTTAGGATCCAAAATGCAGTTACAAAAGCAATTGTTCTTGAATGTATTATTCCTTGTAATATTTTCATATATTCCTCAACCTACACGTTTTGAACTTAATATTTATTTTGAACTTATTCAACCTAATTATAGATAATGAGAAGTAAGTAAATTTTTGAAAGACAGAAACAAGCAAGAATTAGTTATCAGAAAATTATTTAATTCTCTTCAATATTTTTATGGTTACACTAGTGACTATGTAGTTACTATGAAAAGATTCAATAATTCAAAGGTTTTTCAATTCAATTGTCTTTTCTCGTTTCTTTGCATTTAATGTAACTACATTATTTTCCATCATATTCCAGGTGTTCCTTTTCAAGATTCGGTACTGTCAATTTCTTAAACTACTTGATGACAACTGATAATTACAATTTCTATTACTCATTTAAAATGTTCTATTTGTAACGTATATTAATAAAGAACGGTGCAGACAAAGTTTATTTTCTAAATAAAGTCTTGTCTCTATAATATTTCTAACAAATCAAAACTCTATTTATATGCTTGTAATTTTTAGGGCTTTGTATTAATCTTGAAATATGTACGTCTGTGCGTCTTGTTAAAAAAAGACGTCATAGTTTTGATATTCAAGACAATAGAAGCATGAGTATTTCCTTATTAACTCGTAAAAGTGTAGTGCCTCTCACAACTGAATGATTTTACACCGTTGAAAATGTGATTCGGCAATGAAAATATATTGGATATCTGATTAATGGACAATTCTCGTTTCGCGCACCAGCTCACCAGTGTCGTACAGTGTCTTGACGTCCTTAGAAATTAAGGAATTGATATATCACACAAAATGACACTTGTAAACCGGAATGATTAATTAATGTGTGAGTTATGTTATTAATTATGTTCAAAGTGTTATTCTGGCTACTTCCATAGTATATTTTATTACGTACCTATACAACTTTTAATTCCATATTTCAGAGCTTTTTATGATTAATTTGTTTGCTGTCCCAAATTGATCTCTTCGTCATTAAAGTTTTTGATGGGATTTCATATATTTTTGTTTATACGTACATTGTGTTTCTACTACTACTGCCATATTTTCATGCTATCATCATTATTTACTAAATTCGTTCCTCCAATTTACTTATAAAATTACATGTCAATTTCAATTTTTTTACTTTTGTAAGTGACCTAATATTAAGTGTGAGGTGCCTGATTCCAGCTTTAGATTTTTAATAAGTGAGTGATAATTCAAAATTGACTCCAATTATTTCTGTAAGTATGAGAAATATAACTAACGTATTTGTCTGAGTGTTTAAGAGATGAGGCAATGGTGTGAATTTAGTTCATATTTCTCCCTCGAGTGAAAAATTGTAAAGTGCAATATCTAGAAAAAGTCTTCTGTTTTACTCCTTTTTTTCGCAACATCTCAATGTGTTAAATTGAACAAAATGTTAATAACTTTTATCTTATTGTACGCACAATTTTATATTTATATATATATATATATATATATATATATATATATATATATATATATATATATATATATATNTATACATATACATATACAGTAATACACGACCCTCTAAATATTAAAACATTGTACGTATAACATCGAATACAGTAACCACATTTAATGCACGTATCGAGAAAATGTAGAAATGATAACATGAAATTCACATATTTTTCAATAAAACTCGTTTTTGTTTCTCGAATCATTTATTTTTCTTTTAGAATAAAAAAAATTAGCATAATTTAAAAAATTAGAATAATTTTTAAAAATAATTCTTCTTTTAAATTATACTCATATCTATTTATTTTGTCATCCACTTAAATATAAACTTCCTCTCTCTTTTTAACATATACGCATGTCGACATATATATAATTAATGCAACATATATTAACAGTACCATGTAGAATGAACATATCTTATGTTACCTAGGTTATACCGTACCTTTATAGACAGTGAAAACACAGATTTACATTTAATCAATATTTCTTTATTTCATCTATTATGTTAAATGTGAAGGTTGAAAATTACGACCTCCTTTTCGGGTCTTTTCAGTTGCTGTCATCACGCAAATTTCCTAATACTTCATGTTTTGTGAATATCAATGTATGCGTCATATATATTACATAAATATTTTCTAAAATTCTAGGCGTTACATAGTTATTGTTATCTCCATTCCGTTACAAAAACGTTTTTTCTCGTTTATAATTGTTCTAAGAAGCTGAGGTAATTCGGCGATAAATAAACATTGACACGATCGATTTTTCTGGGGACATAGGAATCGTTCTCAGCATCAAAAAATATATCCAAATCAATGTCCTCCAATTATATCCACCCACATACCCAATTCTATGTTCACTTCCGAAACTAACGCCAGTGAAGTCATGGGAATCATCAGCTCCTTAAAAACAAATTTTAACGAGGCATAGATGATATACCTGAGTTTATTGTTAAATCTTCGTCCCACGCTATATTAAATCCACTCGTAAATATTTTTAATAGTTCTTTATCGGAAGGGGTGTTTCCCAATATATTTAAGAGAGCTAAAGTGAAACCTTTACACAAGAAAGGAAACAAACTTAATATTGGAAATTACCGACCAATATCTCTACTACCCACTTTCTCAAAAATCCTAGAAAAATTGTTCTATAAGCGTCTTCTAGATTTTTTATCAAAATATAACATTCTCTCTGACGATCAACACGGTTTTAGGAAATCCTTTTCCACTACAAGCGCCATATTTTCTTTCTTAAACTATGTTACCACATCTCTTGACAGTTGAGAAAATCCTCAGAGTGTTTTTCTTGACTTATCCAAAGCATTCGATGTCATCGATCACGAAATTCTCCTTTCCAAATTGCATTCTTTAAGCATTCGAGGACTTCCACATCAATGGCTAACTTCTTACTTAAAAGATAGATATCAACAAGACGAAATATCCTATACTAAAAATAAAATACTTCAGCATTGTCTTTCAGAAACAAAGCCACTTACTTGCGGAGTACCCCAAGGTTCTATTCTCGGCCCTATACTCTTTTTATTGTACGTGAACGACATGTCATCATCCACATCAGATTGCAAAATGGTTCTTTTTGATGATGACACTAATTTACTACGTAAAAATGCTCAAAACGTTTTGACTAACCTTTCGACTTGGTTCCATGCAAATCGTCTCATTGTAAACACTGACAAAACAGTGTCTATGTCATTTCACAATAGTATCACAAAATCTTTACCCCAGGTTTCTCTTTCTTTAAACGGAACACAATTAAAAACTGTTACAAATACAAAATTCTTAGGTCTCCATATTCAAGACAACCTCAAATGGAATTGTCACATTGACAATCTTAATTCCCAATTAAGCAAATTGTGTTACGCATTCCGAATCTTAGTTAACGCAGTTAGTCCACGTATTTCCCGTTGCGTATATTTTGCAAACGTTTACTCCCATTTACGTTACGGCATTACCTTCTGGGGTAATTCCGGTCAGAGTATTCAAACTTTCAGAATTCAGAAGAGGATAGTTCGGATAATTTGTAAATCTCACCCCCGAAACTCTTGTAAACCTTTATTCAAGGAATTAAATATCTTAACACTTCCCTGCATTTATATTTATGAAACAGTCGTGTTTGTTAAGACCGAATTACTGAAGTGCCACCCTTTCTTTATACGAAACAGTCTCGTTCACGAACACTATACACGCAATAGTAGTAATATTCATCGCCCTAGAGTGTCAACCACTCTTTGCCAAAAGGGACCATACCATTCGGGAATCGTTCTATATAATTCCCTGCCCAAGAATATAAAAGATATTATGAAATTGAATATCTTCAAATCCGCGGTTAAAAACTACCTCCTGCACCAGTGCTTCTACACTGTAAAAGAATTTATTGATTTTAACAAAAGTTAAATTCGTCTTGTACTTTATCACGCCATTGCTGTAGTACTTTTTAAACAACTTATAACAATTTCAAAAACTATTTTCTTGCATGATTGTGTTGTCTTATGGCTCATATTAATTTAGTTTTATGTGTACTCAACTTTGGCACGGTTGTGTACATAAATTCTGTAGCCCCATCCTGGCCCGGGTTTTTCTCCGTTTTTCCTTCTGGTAGAGGCGGATTTATCATACAGGTTCTCTAGGCTTTGTCTAGGGGCGTGTTTATTGTAACAATAAATCGTGAATTTATTGTTATTTCAATTTTTATGATTTTTAAACACTATACTCAGAATAATCTATAGTTCGATAATAACTTGTACATGTAATTTTTTTTTATTAAAATTACAAACATATTGACAATCAATTAGTATTATAACTCGCAGCCAACTTTTTATCTTATCTAGGAACTTTTGCTGAAATTTTTGAATCCGCCTCTGCCTTAGAGCCCTTGATCGGAATTGNTCTTGCTTCCGGAGAGTAAATTAGTTTTTTTTCCTCCACGTGGTCATACGCAATTTGTACTGTTTTTTGACAATAAATTTATTTATATTTATGTTGAATCCATATACCAGGGTCTCTGGTACAGAGAATGTTTTTTGTGGGGATGTGTAATATAAGTTCATTTGCTAAGATTTTCATGCATTTAATTCGGCTAACTGAGTTTCGTTACACTTATTCTGAGTTGATTTTTCACACATACCCGCATACGAAGAGTGATAAAACATACAATGAAACATATAAGAATCATTATACCGTTAGCGCTTTTGTTTCTACTTTTTCTGCTGCTTGTACTATCCGCACATTCTGTAAAACACTAAGTTATTAAAAAATATCATTTGTCAAATTCGTTCATCATTCTCATTGGCACAGTTCATTTCCCACACTTGAGTGCAATCGAATGATTTAAATTTTCACGCCAACATTGCTTGGCCCAAGAGTTGGCAACTAGAAGCGTTTTTCATTATATCAACTCTTTCGGAAGACGCTGATACCATTTAAGTGTTCTGCATGAATGAAACATTTATCTCTTGATTCACAGCGAATATTCATAATTTCCTTTCAAGCATGTTATGCATTTTAAATGCAGGTCAGCCGTTCTCCACTTGGCCTCGAGCTCTTCAGTGACATCGTAAAATCATGGAAGAAATTGCATTGAGGGTCTCTACGCGTAATTTCTTGTCGTAGTGCAATTTACAGAATATAATTATTTATACAATATCTCACTGAAGCTGTTTGAGTAAACAAATGCTTCTGCATTTACTTTAGTTTTAATCAATTAGCTTTTACTTTGACATTTTATATCACTTTTTAGTCATAAGATACGAAGACAAATATAGCAATTTCTTGTCTAGTTATCTGGAAAGGAGATCCGTAGTAAGTCTATATTGCAATGTATGTCGTGAGTATATACTCCATTAACAATACAATATATTATTGACACAAAAAATATGAATTGAATTAAAAATACATCTGTTATGAGTAACAAAGTCTGAAAAAAAGTATTAAACATTTAAAGGGAGACTAAAAACTATAAAAGCTCTGTACGAAAAGTCCTGAAAAACTACTCCTGCTCGTCTAGGGCCAGTAGCATACGAGTAGACATTAAACAATCAAACCGCGATGTTTCCGGAGGGAAACAAAACTTTTAATGGAAAGTTGACATGTGTACTAAAATTTTACAAAACACCCGCTGTCTTTTATAGATAAATATTTCGATGTCCATATCCTCCAAACTCATGTTCGAGATAAGAAAAAACAATATCATGCAAAGATGTATACTATGGACTGAGATCGACCTTATTTTGCTATACAACAAGAAGAGATAAATTTGTACTGAGATCATTGAATGGTTGCCAAGAAGGTAAAATATTCAATTCATTTTAATATTACATATTATTTTACTAATGGCGAGTTGTTAGCCTATTTGCCTTCTTATGCCTTTTGATGTTGTGGCCTGAGCTTACATGCCCTGGAATTTACTTTCAAAGAATTGTACATTTGCGTCTACAATTTTAACAAAATATTGAAATTTTTATTTACTATTACAGTAATATTAATTTTGTTTTAAACTGTATACATGGATAGAAAATTAATATATAAACTTTTGGCATACTGTAATATTTTTGCTCGTAAGGAAGAAATTTTTACTTTTCTTTCATTTGACTTTTTGCGTTGATTATGAACATCATTTAGTACTAAAATCTCACAATTCATGTAAGCAGATCTTTATTTCTAGCTGTCATGGTGTCGTCAGTTGATAATGTCACAATTCAAAGGTCAGAGACGGTCGATTAGGCAGTGTGGCACATTTAGGTCGATTAGGCACATACGGTTTATGCAAATAATGCAAATTTTCAAGTCTTTGTCACGGAACTCAAAAAGGGTGACGTCGGAAGATTCCACTAACAGGACGAAACAAATAATAAATAAATAGCGTATACGGGTACTGGAGTTAGCTGTAATTATTAAAATGATTGAAAAATTGATTGTTGAAATTATGTTTTTACCTTTAGTTGAACGGATATCTCGTTTGTGATTTGTCAGACCTTTCATACGCAAAATGTTTCAGAATGAAAATGAAACTCCAGAAATTATTTGATTTTTATTAATTGCTTACGCATCCACTCACATGACTATATAAAACTAATTCGGGTTATATAGACGTAATTATTAAATTTGGTTGGCGCACCACGGATTATTCTATTCTAAACTTAGGTTCTTGGCAGCTTGCCGCCAAAGTAGTGGACATCTAATAAACGCAGTCTTGCATGAAGTTCTATCGGACGTTCCACATCCCTTGCAAGGGGACTTCAGTGTAAAGGCAGAATAAAGTTCACTTTATGTTAACGTTTAATCAACCAAGAATCCCGTAATTCAATAGTTTGTGAAGATTAATTAAGTTCAAAGAATAAATTTCTTCCTCAATATATTCTGAAAAAGTATCACCTTCCAAAAACATTCATCGGATGAAATTATGGAAGAAATGTTTATTTTATTATATCTTTCACTGGTTTTAAAAACTGTACACCACATTCAATAGAGTATTTTGAAATATTGAAAAGAAGAAAAGAAACAGAATGAGTTATTTTTTCTTAACGCATCGAGATGTAATTTAGTTCTATCGAGAATGATAGATTTGTTAGATAACACTCTGGAAAGCAATTGAATGTTGATATGAAGTAGTTCGTCTTGCTTTATTTATTTTCTCTTATGGTAAGGTTCAGGTCATGCAGTCTATATTTATCCATTATACCCGTATCTCATAAATTTTACCTTTATTTACAATGTCCCAATGAACGACCGACGTAAAGCGTAGTATTGGAATTGAAATCAACGACATTTTTCATCTGAATTTCATCGTTATTTTATTGTCACTTCTCGAACTTTCAATTCTTTTTCCTTTGAATGCTTGTACTCGTGTCATTGTGGATTGTTTTAACCCATCTAGATAGTCGCAGTTCACTCGTCATTTGTTTGTTAAATATATATTTCGTTATTGATTTAAGGGTTGAGGAAATGGTTGACTTCTCTGTCATGGTAAATAGCTTTGATTAGCTGAATAAGTTTTGAGTTGTTCCTGCCTTTTAGATATTGTTAGTGACAACCTGGATACTTTATGTTCTTGTAGAATGACTTACGTAGGTCTAATCCAATGATATTCGCTTCTCCATGTTATCTTTACGTCTCCAAAATTTCTAGCACTTTCTCATATATCTTTCAGGTACTTATTTAACATATGTTAAATAAACTATGTTTCAACGCATGGTTTGGGTCTCCTTCATATTGGACAAACAATAAAGATAAAATATTGAGCATGTTGGCGAGCTGTAAAGTACCAATAAAAAATATTAAGCATATAAAAAAACTGAAGATGATATTAATGTAAATATTCTTACAAAATATGTTAAAGAAAGGGAAAAAAACATATTGTGAGAGAAGATCGATGGTATTAAAATAGTTACAATGCTTATAATATGTTCTTATTTTTGAAAGGTCTGAGTAAATGGATCATTTAATGATGTTCGTTAATTTGAATAACTTTTGAAATTTCCTTAACTTTTGTACACGATTTCTTTCGTACTGAAACTCCTCTATTTTTATATAAACTACTTAGCTTCGTTGAAAAATAACTATTTGCAGGAAGATATGGTATCATGCTTCTAGTTGCAATATACTTTATCCCGGTTTCAACGTAGAACTTATGAGAACAGGGACGATGGGGAAACTGTTGAACTGGAGGAAGCACGTGTTTGCACACGAACCATGAAAGAGAACGTGACTTTCGAAGCAATCCCCGTCCTTTCTCTTGTATCTCCCGACAGTTGAGGTCTTTACCATCGATATCCACAACGCACATAAAAACTGGGACAAAGAGCATACTTTGGGTCGATGTTGCATCGTGACGTTATATTGCTGGGGTTCTCTCATCTCGATGCCTTGCGCAAAGGGGAATGCGATAGGTTATTCATGATTGTTTACTGTTCCAAAGTTATATTTTTGAAGAATCTATCGACAGTAAATATTTTTAAGATAAATAATTTGAGCTTATTTGAGATTGGTTTTAAAGCTTATAACGTTGTGACCCTACGTTTGAATCACAGTTTTAATCAGTCAACAAATTTTAACAGAAACATAACACAACAATTGAACACTATCTTACTTACTTACGAACACGATCAGTATGTATATATCAGAAACGTATTCATATATTTACGTTTAATATAATGTTCAATTGTTCTGTTGAGTCGAAACGTTGTGTTCTGGTGAAACACAAAATAAATGGCATTCGCCCATCAAAAGATCGTAAGTCTTAAATTATTTATTCCATATAAGAAGGCATATTACACTTATTTAACTTATTAAACACAAAATGAATTATAGTTAGAAACTATTATATTCTGTATGTTTTACATGTTACAATATTTCTCATTCAGTAGTTTAGTATACATGTAACACAATTTCCTATCTTCATTTCTGCTGAAGAAAGTTAAGCAATACCTCTCTCACTACTGCTTACCACCAATGACGTAATAAGCTTTAAAATAATTTAATGTTATTATTCAATGAACTCTTGTTTTTTTTGTCAACCATCGGCGAATGTGTGAGAAGCGTTTATCGTGAGTATACAACAAAGCACATAATACTTTATTCAATTAATTATATATTTGTTTTAAAATGTTATGGAATGTTTTCATTTCAGTTACATAAATTGGCTGTGCTTTATCTATTTTTAGGTTTAACCAAAGCTGGAGAATGCTAATAAATGATGCTTCTACCTTACTTGTAGCGTGCAATAAAAATATTTCCGAATCTTTCATTCGAAACAAAGAGAAAACGAAATAGTACATTTCTACTCGTTCTTTTTAAGCTACGCAGTGAGCTCGTTCACTTGGGACAATGATCCATTGTTCAATAGTTGTCTTCTCCATAATTATTGTATCAACTCCTCTCCCGTTCAAACCAAGCTGATGTGTACTCTAGATGTCTTTATTAACAAACATGGTTACAGAGCGCTCGTAGGATAGCTATTAAGTTCCGTTATTCTGTCCTCTGTTGAGACTATATACTACGTTCGTACCGAAGTTAGTTAATTCTTGGCTTGTTTGCATTACGTGGAATCAAAGCCAGCCCCTCTTTTTTCATAAGGTGTGTTACACACTAGGCTCAGTGAGTGTGTTGTTTGAATGTACGTACCAATCTATACTTCCCAGTAGATCGAATTACAGTCTACAAATATATCAATCGCATAAAATACGGATAATTATTTAAGACTTCTTCATCTTCAATTCGGACATCCATAACATCAGTTTCGTTTTACTAGGTAATATTTGTATCCTGGAGAAAGATTTATATTTTCAAAAATTATCAACAAAGAAAATAATTAAATTTACGTTTTGGTTTTTATTTGTGGCTCAGTTACAAGAAAATTTGAATAGGCATTGTAGATAGATATTCTTATAAAAATTTTTGGTGTAATTGATTAAAAAATATTTTGAACTCATTTTACCTTTACACGCGATAGTCATTCTATAGTGTGACAATACGGTTACTTGTGTGGAAAATATGGGTACTAATATGGTTAAGTGTTTGGTGATTCTAAGGAATTGCGAAAACTTACCGCAATGAAAGACATATTGTGTTTCGTCATATTATAAATTTCGTAATAATACCACTATGAACTTGAATAACTCCCCTTCTACTACTTGCGACGCCGGAACAAACCTCACACGATCCTCTTCCAATTTACTGCGGAGAAAAAGCGAACATGCGACAGGTTTTCTTGTGATACAACCATTTTTCTTGTATTTCAATCCACCGCACCAATCTTTCCTCATTATTATCCATCAGATCATCAATATTCTGAACGTTATATTAGATGTCTCCTATAATGTCTTTAAGACTGACAGCTAACGTTTAGTAATATTAATTTACACTGTAATTCTTACGGGTTGTTAATCAGAAGTTATAGTTTGAATGGAATAAAAATGTGTAAACAATGGTCTTTATAGAACTGACGCAGCATGTCATTTTATATTTATAATGTACAAGTCTGTCGAAAGATGCACTTATTTTTATGAGAACTTTAAAGTTGCAAAAATTAGATGTTATGTAGTACATGTTACATTTGGCTCAAACTTTGAATGAAGTATACTAATATTTTAATGATAGTGTGTAGGTTCAATATATTTTTCATTCTTTTATTTCTCTATCCCAGTTCCTTAGAGTGTCATTACTTTTGTTTTTCATTCTCGGTATCTTCATTATCTAATCTCACTGTTATGTATTTCTAGAAAGAGGTCATAAATTCGTTAAAGAAAAGTGTGCTTGTTTTTCAATTCATTGACACAAATTCATTGCGTCGCATGTTATTACGATTTTCTCGCATTATCCACAATCTCCTAGTTTTTAGTAATACTTCGTTGCAAATTTATCTGGAACACATTAACTCACCATTACAACATCTCTAGATATTTATTTAGCTACTTTTACGTAAAAAAATGAATTTCTCTGTGAGGTATTGTAAAGATAATATTCCATACAGTTTGCGAGAATGGTACGAACACAAAAAACATTCCTACCTCTTTACACCAACAATCCCAAAAACATTTTTTTTAATTTTTAAATTAGAGAAAATAGAACTTATATACTTCTTAATATGATGTGAAAATATACAAACTAAGAAATATCACATTTTACCATAATTCGTCCTTTTCACCTCTCAAAAGAAAATACATTACATGTATAATCACTCTTGGCATTCTCCATTTTTTAAATGCAACGGAGTAATTACCGCACAATAATTGTTTCTTCTTCCGGGAGACTAGTTATTGAACAAGTCTTAAAATTTATTTTATATCAAAGTTCAATACAACCCTGATCATAATTTTTGATACTGAATCGTATTACTTTCCTTTTCTTTCTCCGATGAATTCAGTTATAAAGAAATACCTAAATAGAAGTTTTATTTTATATTTATAGTTCATCAGTAGACTTATTTCACATTTTACCTTTAACTCAGTCAAAACGTCTCCAGCACTAATCAATAACAACCCTCTTCCTTGCTTCTACTCCTGAGAAGACTCTTCAAAGATCTCTTTACTCCAGTGCTTTCGTCTCTTCGAACGTTGCATTCCCTCTCACGGACTGATGCTTCTATCGCCTCGGGACCTAGTCCAAATTCTCCGTTTCAACGTTGCTCGAAATCGCATACATTGAGAGTCCCTCTAGTCACGTTCGCGAGCAAACATCAATCACGGGTAGAATTATCATTTATCTGACTCTGATACTTATTTAACAATCGTGTCATTAAAATAATTTATGTTGTTTCTCATTCTTCAATTAATTGCAATATTAAACTCAATATTTTACATTAGTTTTTAATCATAATAATAAGGGAAAGTTCTAACACTCCGCAATATTTTGTCGATAATAATATATTTTTTCACATATTTGTTAACAAACTCATATTTTTCACTACATTTTTATTCGAAATGCAGTTTAAAAAATAGTATTATAATTATCAAAAGGATGTTTAGTAGTCATCGATCCACGAGATCCTGATCTAAAAATATTCGAGATAATGTCCCGGATGAAGTATAGTGTTCGCTTCATGCATGTTATCTTCGTAGCCAAGAATCACGGGGTTATCTATCCAATTGATAGCAAATGCCATTATTTATTGATCGCTTATTCGTCTTGTAATTGGTAGCTGAATAATATTCACGAAATGGGGTGCGGAGAATGAAATTTCTTCTAGACAGAAGGAAGTGACGCAGGAGGTGTTCTGCAGGTTACATTAGTGCGCCTGAACTGTTGCTAGGAATGTCAATACCTGATGCAGATTGAAAATGAAAAATGTTTACATTTGCAAAACACATGTTTGTTCACATACAAAAACGTTTTAGTTTATGCACTATGAGTTTGTCAGTACGTCGTTACAGAATCATTAATTTTATTTGAGCAGTACTCCCAAGAAAGATTATGAACTGTGCAGTAATAAACCGAAGCTGTCACAAATCCCATGTGAATATATTCACTCTTATGGATTCTTCCTTTTTTAAATAAAGTGTAATTGTTGTATTGTTCTTGCAGACACTTCCATCATATCAATATAGAGTAACCGTAAATCCTTAGGTTCCTGCCCAGTTACTCAATGTGCCAGGTATGTAAGGCGACAGAGGGAATATTTTTAAAAATTTATTCGATTTTTAATAGATTATTATTTAATTTTAATATTTAATTAATTCGTTTCATTCGATAGAAAGAAACCAGGGAGTAAATCAACCACAGAAATACAAGATATTATCCAAATAACAATATACTTTGAAAAGAAAAAGAAAGTTACAAATACACAAGTTGCAAATACTCAAAATCACGAGCCTCCAGTCGAGTCTAAGTTCTTGTGCATGAGCAATGGGCGGATATATTGCAAAACTCACATATACCGTATACGCAGTCAAATTACAGCGAGCAGCTGTACAACAAAAGTTTCGCATCACCAATCACATACACTCACGGTTGCGAATTTGGTCACAACAAGCGACATAGGTCACGTGAATAGTCTATGGACTTAACGCTCTTTTATGCAAATGAATGACATTTCTCAATAGTTGCGCTTATGTGAATTATTTCGTAAAATCTCATAGGTTTATTACAAAAATCACACCTTTGAGTTTAAAAAAATGGGGAAAAGAAGAAAATGGTGAAAATTTTGTTGATAAACAAATCTTAAAGCATCAAGAAATGCACAGGAACTAAATGCATAGAAAGGCATATCACTACCAATTTTTTCTTAAGTTTCCCTGTTCTCGATTCTGGTCACATTGTCTTTAAATTCTCTGCATTTTTTTCAAACAATTCATCGACATATTTCTTTCTGTCAGACTCTCACAACTGACATTCCCAGAGAATATGCTCTGTTGTATCCTTCCCATTACAACTCATACATTCATTATCACTGCGTCTTCCTATTCTTGTCATGTAACACACTCTATAAACACTCGCAATCGCTGGAGTCCAGATATACATGCCGAGATTTGAGATGAGAAGTCAGGTACTGCTCACAATCGTAGGGTAACTTTCGCCGAGAAACGCACCTCCGGATTCAGCCGTGACCTAAATAAAATGAGCGCTCTAGTCAGGGACGCGTAGCTGTAGATGGTGAACTCCTGACAGTATACGTCACGCGCAATCAACTTAACTGTTAGCGAGGGACCGGCAACGGAAAACAAACTGGTGTCTCGAACACTCCATATAAACACATACTCAACAATGTAACTTGCTCACAATAAATTAATTCCAATGATCTGATTATTCCTTCACAATGAAATAAATAATTATAAACTTACGATCTTTCATGGACTTTTAATAATATTTATATATTCTATGAAGAACTCACTACGTTTTGACTTGGATTAAAGTCGTCGTCAGGTGATCAAGAAATAAAGAATAAAAACAATAAACAGGACAAATGAACATGGTATAAACATAAGTATAAACACAAAATATGTTTACAAAAAAGCAGAAACACAAACACGTTATAATATTGTATTGTAAGTTTTTCATTGTTTATTTCAGTAGATTATATAATTGACGTAAATTGTAGTAGAATTCCTTCACAATGTCAAAGAACTGAATTAACTGATCTTTATTACAGATCAAATCCTCTCCTAAACTCTCAACCATCTGATCAACGTAACTCCATAAACTGCTACAGTAGTCTTTCCCATTTAATGGTTCCATCGTCTGATCCCCAAACACTCAACCATTTCCTATTTTTACCTGCGTGACATTATTTTTTCCAATTTAATAAATAATTAAAGGCCTTATTTTATGGACGAATAAAATATATGTCATTTAGCTAATCACTTCTAGTATACTCTATGCAAGAATGTTCTGGCGGCAGGATTTCATGCATGAGAAATGAACAAAGCTATGAGAAATTAATAACTCAAAATATAATAATTAAAAGTACGTATTTTTAATAGTGTTATGTTAAATGAAAATGGGAGACGGGACCGAGATGCGAACTCGGGACCTTGATCTTAGCGCGCTCTTGCGCTTATCAACTCCCGGTCCCAGGTTTAAGAGATTTCTTTGTACGTATTTTTAGTTACAATGGAGACATCATTTTCATTCAATAATCACTAAATATTTTTGTTGGTAAGTAGAAGGGTTAACATTTCTATCTTTAGTAGCACAAAAACTGCAATGAAGATAAATAAAACTTATATTTATTTTGTTGAGAGTCATGGACTTTCATTGGGAGTCATTAGAACCCTAGTGGAGTCATCTTTCTTCATCATGTCGTTAGTGATAATTAAAAAAAAAACTATGACTAGTTATCAAACCTATGTTTCAAAGCAATATCCCCCACATTTACGGAAATAAATTAATTCAGTGTGAAAGAAGGATGGCACGTTTGAAAGTATGACTTAATTGACCATTACGTTTACAAGGTGACAATAAAGAAAACAAAATTATGTACTTTTATGGTACTATAAATTGTGCAAACAGAATGTCTGGTAGCTTTTAGGACGTAATAGAACTTGGAACCTGTTTTTATAATTAATTCAGTTTCGAGAAATCTATAAAGGAGCGTGCCTGGGGATACTTTTGTGGTGTTGACTTTGAAGAAGAAAAGTTGAAAGTCGACATTCTACCATTCTCTTTCCGACGAACTCTGCCCTGCAGCTCTCGCCTCCCCACCTCCATGCTAGAAATTGTCCTCACCAAACTAGCGTCGCTAATGGAGGGAGGGGAATGACGCCAGTCAGAGTCTCCAACTTTAGGGACGAGGACGGTGTGGGAGGACGGAGAGAGAAGATACCTCCCAGCATCAGTGGAAGTGTAGGCGCAGGCGAGAGGCCAAGCAATTGAGCACAACGGACGACCCCTGTTCCTCATAAAGAACCACTCGCCGTCGCTTTCATGAGAGAGAGGGAGTTAAATTCGCAAGAAACTTCGGGAAGAGGACAGATGACACTATAAGAAGATGACATGTGGTATTAATGTGAAAGCAAGGGTGAAGTATAGAATAGACAGTATTAGTTGACTCGTAAATACTTGAAATATTGTTTGGTTATTGGCCACATGACACTTGTATTCTCATACATTACTATATTTAATTTAAGGTAGCATGACCATGTCTAGAACTTATCATTCAAAAAAAACATTTATGAAACTTTCAATTATGTTGTCTATTCTGTTTGTATTAAAATAGTTATTATAACAGCATTGAAAGTCTCTAGTTAGATTAGAATTCTCTAGTTATGCAACTGTATACAATGAACAATTTTCTTAATTGTCGGGAAAGACAAAACAAATTTCTTTCTTTACATAATTTGTGACACGTGTTGTTATGTGGAATTTGACAGATATTACTTGGAAATTTATTTAAAAACCACCCCTTCAGAGTCTTTATCCATAAGAGAATGTACAACTTCAAGAGTGTTTGATTCAAATATCATCCCTGGAAGGATCAAATTTCATTATTAAAATTGATAGATATGTGATAGATAATGATAGACATTTCATTTGAAAACATTAAAAAACTGTCAATAGGTGGCTCATTATAACTTAGCATAGTAATATAACTAATAGATAAAACTTCATTACAATGAACCTTAATGATATTTTATATTCCTTGATCATTCTATTATATTGCTATATTCTTGAGGATGATCAAATCCGTAACGTAAATATCTTGCCATTGTTTGTGACAATTTTCTATTCAACCTAAAAGTTGCTCAAGATGCACGTTGAGAGAGTGATCTAACAGCCACGTGAGCTGGATAACACAGACTGATGATCATTGAATATGATACATGTGCATGTATATCTGGCCGAGGATGCACACAGAATTGTCCGAAACGTCGAAACGTTATAAATGTTAGGAAACCGACCACTTCTCAATAATACAACAATAATAAAATTTATTTTAAATGTTACAGTTATTACATTTTATAGGGATTGTCACAGTTATAAAATATATGGTCTTTATTACTTATTGTTGATTATCATTGTTCGTAGAAAGATATTTGGAATTGTTTGATCCATCTTTTAGACCGTGGGCGGCATATATAACACATGAACCTGAAAAGAAATATATCTTAAGCTCGCTTCCCACGATGCATTTTGCAGTCCAATATAGCATGCTTTTTTGCTTCCAATGTCCTTTTATGTTTGTGATTCAGACAGCTGTGATCTGCTGTACTGGCTTCACACGATGCATTTTACCGCGACAGTTTTGATGTTCTGATGCGCGTGTATTGACAATACGGGTAAATGGTCGTGGTTATCGCAGAGATTGTTCATCGAAGAGATTTAGCAGTTAGCGCTGATAAGATAACTAAAATAATAATGCAAATAAATGAACGTAATGACAACATTGTATATCAAATTGTTTTGTGTTATTAGATAGTGGCAAATATTGGAGTGTACGAAGTATCTTGCTTGGAGAGCTGTAATATAAACTAAAATGTCAAATAGTATTTGTGATATTTTCCTTTAAAGTGATTTCATTTATTGATTTCTTCTTTTCGCAAGTAATTTGTTTAAATGATTGTTGCTCTAACCTTAATGTTGCTCAGCTGCATCACTTAAAATAATGTATAATTTGTCACAGCAAATAATTGATAACAATTAACACAAGGTTCGGTTTGCAATATATTACAAATCAAATAGCACTTCGTTGCATTTCTGAATATATGTTTGTTAAATTAAGTTCCTTTTAATAAAGATAATCATAAAAATAAATAAATAAATACATTTCATAAAGAAAGCTTATTAATTAGGAAAGCGAAAGTATTACTTTCATCGTCGGTGGTGTACTAGCTTCCAACAGTAATTGTATCATTCACAATTATTTGTTTCAAATAAATTGTATTAAGTTTACTTTAATGATAATTCATCAGTGCTAGTCCTGTTTCGAATGGTGGGCCATCAGCTGTCACAGTCACGAGACGAGACTCAAGGTCTTCATTGGTTGATACTCCAACTTTGCATTCAAAACTGCACGAAGAATAGAATATGTGCTATTTCCCAAATCTTGCACGCCAGACTGCAGCGTAGACAGCAATGACGTCATTTTCTGTCGTTCGAGACTGAACGACTGAATGTATAGTACTTTGCATGCAATTTTGGAGCACACGGTATATCATGAGATGCGAACTTTAAGCTAGAATACATTCATCAGGTCTCATGAATCTAGTAGACGGAAATGAAGCAAAACAAAAACAGAGTTATGATGTATTCGGTAAGCATAATATTTTTTTATTTTTTCATTACATATGTTAAGATGAAATCAAATATATTTTTTGGCAAAATAGGAGTGGAACTTTGCGAGAAAATTGCAAACATGTGCATTTTTGATGCATTTTTAGTGCATCGCTACACTATTTTTTTAATATCTCTAGTAAAATCGAAGGAAATTTTAAAAAATCAAAATACTCGTGAATGAATAAACTATTGGACTTATCCGGTATAAATACTTTAAAAATGAATCCTAACTTCAAAACATAAAAATGTATGAAATTTCGTTTTTTTTCGGTAAAAATGCAATAAATAACGGAAGGATCTGCGGATTTTTATGAAAATTGGAGGAAACGTGTATTTTCATGTATCATTCTTCAAAGGTCAATTTAATATTTTCTAGCACCGTTACCTCTAAACAAATATACAATTATGTGTTTGTTTTGAACTTTCAAATGAATCTTCAAATTTTATTAAAAAATATTTTTAAATATTTTTTTTATTAAAAAGTTGGCCAATAAGATGAAAATTGAAAACAAAATTATTTCAAAGTCCTAAAATGGGCATTTTTTAAATAAAGTAACAAATTCTTGCGTATAATCAGAAGAAAGTGCATAAAAAACCTACAAATAAAAAAAACATTTGCTCCACTATGAATTTGCATAAAATGGCGGCAATTTGAATTCTATTGAAAAATATCGATTGTGACTAAAAAAATCGGCTTTCTTTTTGAAATTTTAACCACGTGCTTATAGTATTAAAATACACGTTTTCTCCAATTTTCATAGAAATCCACTTCCGTTATTAATTCATTTTTAGTGAAAAAACGAAATTTTACACATTTTGGTTTTTTGAAGTTATGATTTATTTTTCAAGTATTTAAACAGAATCAGTCCAATAGTTTATTCATTCACGAGTATTTTGAATTTTTATATTTTTCTACGACGCGAAAAAAAAAATTTAACTGAACTACTCATCTTACTCTTACTCATTCGTACTAAAAATTTAAATTAAACTCATCTTAACATTTCTAACGAAAAAATTAAAAAATTCTTTTTACCGATCACTTTATAACTATATGACAATTTCCCTCTACTAAACGCAATGCACGAAAATAAACACCAGTAAATAAGGCGCAAATGTTGCTTTACGCGAACATAGAAGTAGGGAGTTAACAAGCCCTACGTGCTGTTTTTGATTTACCCCATTCGCTGTACTGGATGAAAGTGGAGTATTCTGTGCGAGAATCAATGTGATACTCGAATCCACACACGTGCTGGTGAATGGATCAATCTAATGTGTCTTCACTCTTGTCATATATGCAACAGAACTGAGATTGTGGTATGAGGATATTACGATAATATCTTGTGTTTATTAAGAGTAGTGTGTTCGGCACGGTCTACATCTTCTTATCACAACGTAAGTCGTATCTATACGGGATACAATTTTGCTCTTAATTACGTGAATTCCCCACAAGAGCAATACAACGTGCTAAGATGTGTATGCGGTTTCCTCTAATATATACCCGAGTTTCATGGGACACGATGACGATTAATCTACTAGCTCCAGATATGATTATTTGCCAACTGTGCTACGATCTTGTACGGCAATATAACGAGGAAGACATTCAGCAATTGTTCGGAAGTAAATATGACTAGTCGTTGTGTATAAGACATTTGACTTGGTTATTTCCGTGTTTTGAATTTACCAAGTGTGTTAAAGTGTCACTATGGATATTTCATTGTACTCATATGTGTAACATTATGATGTTTTTAATATATAGGGAAAGTTTACTTTGGATTTGTAAATGTTAGTAACAATTTTTGCCCGTAATTTGATGTTAAACGATGAGATACTAAAAAACTATTTTCGTATTTATGTTCAACATTGAGCGTTAATTCGAAAATAGTATGTCTACTTGGAGTATTTTTATTTGTGGGAAGTATATTTTTCTTTGTTCACGAGACCACATTAAAATTCTCCCTGATGTTGCATGCTTATGGACATGAATACGCTTTCATTCTTACGATTCATTTTCTTTAAGCATTTGTGGTATACCATTTCCTCATCACAAGTGGTGAACTAACAAAAGCGTATACCAACACCAACAGTCAAGCAATCACTTCAAGAGAGCATGCGCGGCTGAATGACGTGCGTAGTCCATTATTCGACAAGGCTCGTGCTCTTGTTGAAGCCTTTAAGGTTTCCCGGATACCCGCCGCGCTGGTCGTTTTAAGATCGCGAGGGTAATGAGAGCTCCGATACGTACAGACGGCTTTGGACGCTCGCCAGCTTCTCGCTGAGAACGCTGTTCTGTTCGCCCTGTTGCGACTTGAACGTTAGGGTTTCAGTTCGAGAGCGTGTGTATTTGAGGATTGATTGTCAGCTTATGAGACTTGCTTTATGGAGAAGCGCCTATCTGACATAAAGCTATATAAACGCGATACTTCCCAGGATTTATTAACTGGTAGCTTTTTATGCGGACAAATGCCACCTGTTCGATTACATACTTGGATGGTTTAGCGACATTATATGTTATTGTTAAAGTAGTGTGTTATTGTTTTATCAGATATCTAGACACTCTTAACACATTAAACGTTGTATTCGTCTCTTTACTAAATTGGCAAGGATAAAGAACTTATCATTTCTTTCCGCTTAAAAATGAAAATGGTGAACGTCTACTCCAAACTAAAGTAATCATTTATTGGAGGGGTTGATGAATATATTGTTTCACCTGTTTTGAACTTTGAGAGTACAATTTAGTCAAAATTGTATACATGAAAGTCATAACCAGTTACTCCTTTGAACTTACGTATCACCTCAAGAACTTTTTAATCTTAAAGTTGTCTATAATCCGAGCTATGTTATAAAAGTTATTTTTATATTCTTACTGTTTACTTTAATTTCGATAGTGTAAGTACTTTGAAAAATATTTTTTATTGTTCAAAACATACATAGCTGATATCTTTATTGAGAGGAACGCTACTCCTCCATATATTTATACTTTGAACGTCAATAGATGACTATTTTCTAATGAAAATTTTATTTTGACACGGAATAAAATTTTATAACTTTTATAACTATATTGAAACTTTATTTCAGAACTTGTTATATTAGATGACAGGACATTCCAATAGCTTCACAAACAATTTTATTTCCGATAGATTTTTTCAGCATAAGTGTTTGGAAGGAGGTAGAATCAAGAATTATTTCAAATAATTTATGTTTCTAAGTTTGTTAAAAGATGATGAAAAATACTACTAACAATATTGGTAATAATAACAGCTATACATTACATCAATGGTTCAATTAAATAATTATAATTATTTCCATTATACACCAAGTAATAATAAGTGGTATGTATTAATTGCTAATATTATCTCAGTAAATATTTAAATATGGTAAGTAAATGGTAATATCAAGAAATATGGAATAAAGCAATCATTTCATTTCTTTTTCTGAAAATGTTTGTCTTTGAGGAAAGACAAATTAGTTTCACTATTAGGGTGTCCATTTTTATTTTTTACCTTAAGTATATCCACTTTTTATTTTAATGCATTTTTAATTCGTCTAAGAGAAGTCAGGACAGTCGGAAGAGGAAAAGAAACAGTTAGTGAATTGATTTTTGACTTACGCCTCGTAGAACCCTGAGAGAATGAAACCACGAGACGCGATCTGCATTCCGGATTCCATTCCCTTCCAGGAATTGGAATCCCAAGAAGACTGCCACCTGTGTTCCTGTAGCCCGTCCTTCCAATAGTTATCTTCGCTTGGAACACAATGACAGACTAATGAAGGGCCAAAACGCACTTGAGACCATTTGTGCGTGAACATAGCAAATAGAATGAAGCAAAGCAACGAGTCTTACAGTGACAGCAGTGAAGCGAATCGTGGCGAAGAAGAAACACAAAGAAAACAAGAGTTCAAGATGCTTTCTACTCTTTTCGAAACTTCTGAGTTGTTAAATCAGACGTTTTATATGCTGCTATCCTCCTCCAATTGGCATTTCTGTCGAAGGAAAGTCAACTACATAAGTTAATTCTGCCGACAGTTTTATTTTCTTTAAGTCAAAAATTAGTGTAAATTGATGCAAATATATATATGGTGATCCTACCGGCTATTTAAGCTATTCATACAGTATGGAAAAAATGCATTGTCACATGCGAAAGGAATTTATTTTGGAGAATAAATAACTTCCAAGTATTTAAATTGATGAAGCTGAAAAACCTCAAATAAATTTTCAAATAGGTTTTTGGAAGAGATATTGAAGTATACGTCGTGACCACTAATGCCAGCATCGTTGTAGGCATGCAACTTACGAACGGAGGCAATTCCCATTACTTCCTTCATAAATAACTTTTTTGTCAGAAATGAGATTTTCGTAACTAATTACTATTATTAATTAATAATAGAAAACAATATTAAAAAAGTCTGGAAAATTAAGAAATGACTTTCCTTGCCCAAATGAGACTTATTCTTCCTAAAATAACTGTTTTAAATCCCCCAAAAATCGGATATTAATTTTTTTTACTTTCGTTAATTTCAAAAATTAATTACCGTAAAGAAAACCTTCAAAAATACGCACAGTTTTTAGTATTGAATGCTTACTCGTATAAGTACGTTATTTCGAGTTATTTTAAAATCCAGACAGAAGGAAAATACTCATCACACAGAATGCTTAATAAACAAAGCTTAAAACATGAAGTAAAATAACAAGGAGGGTAAACTCGGCCAGTTGCGCGACTCAACCTGGTGTCATTTTACCCTTAATATTACTTCATGGTTAAGACTTCTAAATTCTTTTATTTTCATTCCTCTTTTAGGTTATGTAATTGAAAATAATGTTCTTCAAAGTCTTCGTAATTTTGCTTCTATAATACGTTCGGTGGATTGTTGCGTAACGCAATTTTTCTCTGGCGGACACATTAGTAAGCAGTCATGCGAGTGAAGATTGTTTAGCACATCTACTGATTAGCAGCCAATTTTAGTTGTTTCTTTGCATTTGTAATTCATCAATGTTAATCATTCATTGCATTTTAGTTGCATCCTTAAGAATGTTTTGAAATTTCAAATAACTTCATCGATTACTTTTCCTCTTTCCATGTCCTTTTTTATGAGTATTGGTTTATATTCCTTTTCTTTTACTTCATAGACTCTGTTCTCTCGCAAAAGATTTTATACCCAGATCCCTATTTGGGATTGCACCCTAGGAAGCTCACTTCTGGTATTCTTCCCCGATGCTGTGGAAATTATTCCCCATCCAGGTTCCTAGCATGTGTATTTCCCAGACATTTACTACAAGATGTCGTTATTTACGATGCTAGGGCTCTAATGACCTTGTCGTTGAAGAACTCAACAGCCCTCTCCCCCCAAAAAATTATGATCCAATTACTTTTTTTATGGATAAATCTCAGGGTGATTTCCTATTTTTAACCTAGTGAAATGTGCCGAGTATAAATAAAATTGAGTTTGCACATATTAGTCACGAGCTACTCAGAGAAATCTTCTGTATTATAGATTTTATAGATACTTGGTTCTAAAATTTTCACTACTAATTGCACTAAAATTGTGCCACAACATTATATTCTCCCTTTTTCATTATATTGATGACATATATGAAGTATTTTGATATATATTTATATTAGTATTTTAAATGAAAAACTTGCCGACCTACGAATATAATTTTCTTCCACCGTGTTTTTCCACCACGTTTATTCTTTAGTTTTTATAAAAGCCAACTCAACAATTTAAAAAATTTTAAGTAATAATTTAAAGATAATTTTTTAAGTATAAATCATAAAACGTATGCAAACACAGGTTATAAATTGAAAATTAAGATTTAGTTAATATATGTTAAAATCAGAATCCAGATCCAAAAATGATGGTTGTTGACAACTGTTTTACATAGTTTAATATTACCTGCCCCAAAATATCTAAACTTAAGTTCAATTAATATGCGCATAATTATGTTACTTTCTTACGTAGTCATTAATTGTTTATTTAATTATATTGCAATATTACGAACATTAAATTCTTGGAAAAAGATGTAATAGAAAATCACTTTAAACGTTTCACTTTTGCCGGTTCTCTTTTTAAATTTTTTAAAAATTTTTGTTAGTAAATTATTTTCTTCTTCTTTGTTTTGTGTTTTTTGACGAATGATTGTCTGACATGAACAGAACACCTCAGCATTTCAGAATGAATCACGAACCTCTATCGATAGAAACGGAATTAGCTACTTAGTGCTGTAGTGCTATGTTCTGTTATCTCTGCTTCCTGCTTCACTTCCCTTTCCAATCTTTCCGTCTCCCCCAACCCCTTTTCTCAGTCCCCCTGACCACTCCTCAGGCACATACAACGGCCCCCAGTGGAGAAGCGATCTTGGTCCTCTCTCCAACAACCCTCGTTACGTTCCCCTTGCTCCATGCCCTTGCACCACCCACAGCAACCGATCCGAACGGCCATGACAAGGAGTGGGGGAAGACATCATTTTCGGGAAAGCTGTTTCTCCTAGCACCACCTGCAGCAGCATCTCCTTGAGCTCCAGAAGCGAAGATCCCCAAACACTTTCGGTGACACGCAAGAGCTCCCCACGAAGCGACAGCCGCACTTTGCAGACAACTTCTTAGCAACTGTACTACATGCACTGTTCCTTGGGTTGTTTACGTCCTGGAATTTATACCAACGAGGTGGAAGCGGGTGTGGCAATGTTCTCTTTGTAAGAGATGAATTAAGCGAACATTATTCTGGAAACACGCTTTTCCCCAAATTCTACCCTTTAATTTACTTCTAAAAGAAATACAACGTGAACCTTGTAATCTCTGTGCGGTCGTATACGCGATATAATAAAAAGACGTACATTACCTACTAAAATTTATGTTTTAAAAACGTAATTTAAAATTACAAGCAGATGAATGGAAGTAAGTAAATATCAGAAAAGAGTGATCTAACTGAATCGGCATACATTAAGCAAACCATGGGCATGGATTAAGCTAAAGTTATCTATATACACCGGAAGTTTTACAAGTCGTCTTTTTTTGATTTTACTGAGAGACTTTAGGTGATAGAACGAAAGGAAAATAATTACTTGAATCATTTTTGTCAAAATAGAAAAATATAACAACAAGTTTTCATTGTAATGCATCTTCCGTAAATCATTATCATGTCATTATGTCATTAATAGCATGTCATATCACGTCATCAATAGCAAGTCATTATGTTTTTACTTACAGCGTCGGATTGTATCAAGCATTGGTTATCTTTAAATAACAGATTAAATAATATACTACCCTGTTATTACGAAGTTATTATCATGCTTGCAGAATAAATGATTGATTGTTTTAATTAAAATAGTAGCTTTAATTCAGATTTGTAGGTGAATAGCATGGCAAATTAGTGTATACTTCTCCTCAAAGTTGACTACCCACATGACACGTATTTATAACTTTTGTACCCATACTCCGTTTTAAATTTATATTGATCTTCAATAAAAAATGTATTACTCACCTTATTCTGTCAGCATAGATTCTTAAACAACAGACACACTTTTGCACGTGTGAATTTTATACGTATTACTTTTAAATCGAGGATGTATTGTGAGATTTGAATAATTTAACAATTAAATTTTAAAAAATCAGCATTGTTCGGTCGTTCAAATACGGAGAACGAGCTTAGGAGCGGGGGAGGGAAGCTTACTCACTCCACGAAATTTAAAAATCCGCCGTTGAGTTGTACGACGAAGCGACGTCCACATCTGGCGAGAATGCAAGCTGAGACCTGTTGGAGAAAGAGTTTATTGCTGTAAAGAAATGGTAGGCGAGCGAGGGTGTGGGACGACGACTCGCCGCAGTTGTATAACTGAGGGTAGTTAAAGGGACAGCCGGTGGAAGGCACAAGTTGCGACTTGTTCTAGAAAAAAACGTTGCAAAAGAGCGGTTAAAGATAATTTGAAAAATCCCCAAAATCCCCAATCAGAACCGTGGCACGGAAGGGGGGAACATCTGCGTGATTGGAAGCCTTCCGTCACGTGGATTTCGAAATTTGAAGATTTTGGAAGTGGGGAGAAACATGTAGGAAGGGAGAAAACCCATTTAAGAAATGGAAATGGTTCCTTCAGCCCCATTATTATTCTAGAAATTTTCGCGAGCCATTATCTCGCGCGAGTCAGTTTTCTTCTAGAAATTTTCGCGAGCTCACGACTTCAAAGATTTTTTGAGGCACGTGAGATTTATTTCTTCATCGAAACTTGTCGATTTTTCGGGAACACTGAACATGACTTATAAATTGTTCGTGATCGGAGCCACTACTCCGTTTTTATTTTCGAAGACTTCCGAGTAATTCGTAACATCGAATTCGCTATCGTTCGGAGCGAAGCCTATAGTTTTGGCGAGTATTGTCGGCGGTGACGCCTGAGGGCCCCCAGGCCGCGTAGCTGAGGGGAGGATTCACCACTTGTTGAGCCGTAGCTAGCGATGTCGTCAACCCGGAACCGCTCTGAGATTGAAGGCAGCTGTGTGAGGCTAGCGCACCCTCCCCTCACCACTGCAGCACTTGATTGATCATCTGACGAGATATTTGTACGATTGGGGGTGTTATACAACCCATATAGTCATGCGCTGTTGCGAGACAACAATTGCGGATCTTATTGCAAAGAAGGGTCCAGAATTTTGAACTTAAGGACTCGTGAAGAGGGGCCAATTAAAAAAAAGGAACTCCGCTTAATTATGTCCATTAAATTTGTAATTAATGTACCAGCCTTTTTCGAGAAGAGAGAATATTTGTAAACCCAGTATTTATTGTATTTGTTAGAAGTGTAGAGAAATTATTGTAATGTGTGGTCTAGGAGTTAAATTTGTTGAAAATTCATGTTTTTTTGTAGAGAAGCCGAGTCCGGCAGTAACATCTGTGTGTTTCTTTGATAGCGTTGGTAGAAAATCACGTGTGTCTTTTGCGGGAATGCATGAGGGTTTTTTTGTTTATTGTAAAGTGATTTATGTTAATTAAAGTTAGTGAATTGATTTGTCTTAATGCGTTCTCCTGTGTGTGGAGCCCCAGTATGGTTTTTCCCTGTCATAAATAATACGAACCCAGTTTACTAGTGGCACCCTGAGAAAGAGTTAGTCGAGGCGAAGCATTATAATTGTTTTATAACTATTATAAATTTGTAAATATTGAAAATGCCACAGTATTCATATCTGGTAAGTGATCATTAAAATTTTCTTGGGTAAGATAAAATTATGAAAATGGCGTGAATGCGGTGGGAAACGTCATTGTGTATGTAATAGTGTTGAAAAGGATGTTATTTTGGTCAGAAATTTTGAATTGTGTTTTTTCTTTATTTATTTTAATCCTTTTACAGAAAGATATATAAAAAAACACTTCGTTTGCTCTATAGTTCAAACCTTGGTTTCCTGCAGCCTGATGACGCAGACTAAATGCTCGAAAAGGCCTTCACTTTTAAAGATAGAATCACTTCTTAGAGTATATGCTATTTTGTTAATTTAATGATGAATGAAAACTAGGAACTTTCAAAAAATGTGTCTTGTAGAAAAATCAAAATTGTTACCAGTTTTTGATGCCACTACACTTGGATCCTTGATCGAAATTGATGGGATGGTATCTTGCATGTTTCCGTCCAGTATATTGTATTATTACCTCCCATGTAGTCATATGCAGTTAGTAACTGATTTTATAATAGTAAAGAAATGACTCTATCTAGCCGTAAAGCCCCACAAAAAAAGAGCGGTAGTATAGTTAAAGAAGTATATATCCACTGTGGCATTCTAACAAAGAATTTTTTAGTTCCCTTCAGTGGGACCGAGGACGAAATTTACGAATTAGGACGCACAGTGGAAAAGAGACTCCATGTTTGTTTTCATCTCAATATGTTGGCCTCGCAGTACGATGCTTATTACCAGGTGACGTTTCAAAAAACGTTATTTGATTAGGAAATAAATAAACTACTAAGTGGATTTGACATATTCTATTTAAGAAAACACTCACTTACGTATAAATAACAATAGCTGAGAATAAAAAAATAGTCATGATAGTATATTTTTTTGTTTAATACACTTATTAACTTTTGTTTGCTTCTACTGATAGTAGTTACCTGTCAAATAATCGTAAAACATTAAAATTAATTTTTAGTTGTTCCAGTAAAGTATGCACTGCCTACGGTATCCAGTAAGATATAGTATGTACAGCCCACGGCATATTCTAAGGCTTCTACAAGGCGCGCGGGCTCTATGCCTCGCCGTATATTGTATAAATTCATGTTAAAATAAAGTCCTTTTTGAAATTTGAAATTTGTATTAATGCCATTTAAATTAATTTCACTTAACGTTCGCAAAAATATTACGATAACTATAAAACCAAAACGTAATGTCATGATTAGTTTATATCATTGATCTATTAGATTATTCTACGATTTACAGATGATAATACAAACGATAAAGTAATATGATCGTGTAGCTCATGGTTTATATGCATGCTGTTCCCAACCAAACGGATATTGGGCGTCACGCCTCTCTGGGATAGAAGCAATGTAGTTGTTAGTCCAATATGATGAGAACTCTGGGTTGGGAATATGTAAATGATTATCGAAATAACAAATAACATAATTAAAAAAAACTCTAGAATGCTCTTAATTGTAAAAAAATAAAGAATCAGTGATTAAAAAATGCTAACTGGTCTCTATTTGCTCGTAGGATATTTTTTCTTTTATATTTGCGTGAATATAGAAGGTTTTAAGTTGTTAAAATTAGAAAACTAATAACGGATAATCCAGATTTTGTTTTTGTTTTTTTACACAGAAAATAGTGATATTATGAATCAATTCTCTGCAAATGAAAAGGTGACTAATTATAGGGACTTACAAAGAAATTTCACTCTGGTTTCAGAAAATCATTTTTGGCGTATTGCAACAATTATGAGCAAAGAAAGTCGGGATATGTATTGAAACTTATTTCATACAACAAATTAACTTACAGCGCCCACTGAAATATAATTACCCACTGAAATAAAATTGCAAGGGCTACCTTCTAAAACCAGGAAACCAAAAGACATTTGCGTAGTTATTGAAAGATCTGTAACTTTTAGGACTTTTTCTATAACTAATCAACAGATTTGAACGTATTTAAAATTTTTAAAGACCTTTAGTTCATTACTTAAGTTTTTGTCTGCGATCAATACTTGTCAAACATGAAAATCGCAAATTTCACACTCTGAGGTTTTATTGAAAAATATTGACCACTTCTGCGATCTTTCAAAAGACATTCGTAGATTTTTGTATTTTACACCATATAATACTCCGTACCTTCTAAAAAATTCCGGGTATCATTGTGAAGATTTCCAGTTGCCTTGTCTAATAAATTACATCATCTTGTTCACAGTACTTTTCATTAATGAACATTCAGACTTTATATAAAAGTATCATAGGTTGAAACAAGTAGATCCAAATTAAATTATTTTGTATACAAAACTTAACTTTTTTAGGAACTTCGTTCTTGATATTGAAAAGTTATATTATAAAATTGGCAGTGTATGCTTAACATAAATATTTAAATAATGAAAATAAATATTTGATAACTTAACGTGTTGAATAATGTATCTCTAATCACACAAACCAACCGTTTCAAAAATTAATGACTCACCCGAATGGATTTTACCAATCAAACAAAGAAAACATTTAGATACAATTTTATTTGATAATCATTAAGATGTAATTCTTCAAATGTTTTGGTTGTTGCCTTTTGACTCAAACGAAATATTTTGGTAACAACAGAAATTTTTTACACTAATAATGTAGTTACTAATAAATGTGGACGTTTCGAGAGGAATGGTGTGAACTTCGAGGATGGTATGAGGGGAATTTTGAGTTTGAAAACATATATCCGAATTTTAGTTGCTGAGGTGTATCAGCGCATTTCCGACGCACCCTCAGGTCGGAAACAATTGACGAGCTCTCGCAACGCGTAAGTCGCGACGCATGTTCAACAAACTGTTAAAAACTGATAAGCTCGGCAATACACTCATTGCTTCGGAACTTACTAATGAGGATACGGGGAAGATGTTCAAGCTATTTGTTTGACGGAGTTCACTGCCCAGCGCACATCGCAATACGTCACAAATCTGCGTCGGAGAATCGACGATGTTACGTTGCTATGAAACTAATTTGTTCGAACGGATGCCACACCATGCGGGAGATGAAGCTCAAAGATTGGGGTGAATTTTGATGGGTACTCGCAAGTTGTCAAGTATCTCGGAGCAGACTATTAAGCAACCTACATGTGTCACGTGTCAGCATTTATTCACGTGACACCAGATTGTTGGTTGTTTGAAAACTAACATATCTGTGTTGCGACACTATTTCTACGGCGCATCTTGGTCAAAGTGTGATTGACAGTCGTATGAATGGTTTTGTTGTATTACTGAATTGTCTGACAGTGGTTAATAAATACTCTTAAGTATGAAAAGTAGTCGTTGCTATTAAAAAAAGGTACTTTTACCTATTCAACAACGCATCTACTTCCAGCATTATAGAACCCCCTACAAATTTCCTTATGCGACGTGTTGAGATGTGTAATATACATCCATTTTCCAAGACTAGTAGAAAAAAATATTTGCAATTTTACCTATTCTGACCGTTGGTTTTCTTAATTTCCACCTGTTGTGAAATTAATTTGACTGTATTTTATTTTATGTGAAATTCAATATCGAATATTTATATTTTATTTATAAATTACAATTCAATATGTAAATATGACACATTATTGAAGTTTAAGCGTGTGTTTCTCAGTGTAACAACCGCGTAGAGCAAAGATAAGTGGGCCAAAAGCTTCGATATTCGGCACATGCGCTTCTTATATTTGGTCCAAGTGTACTACACAGTGAATTATTTAAAATTCCATTTATTTTTTATCGAAAATTTTTTTTCGTCAGTTTTATTCTCTTAGTATTTTGGGGCACATAACTTCTAAATCCAACACATGTTTTCGAAAGTGGTTCCATCTAGCAATTTTTTTTAATTTGGTGTAGATTTTGTACATAAAAAAGCGGTCAAAGAGAATAGTTGTAAAGAATAAATACGTTCACGCTAGCAAAGTACTCAGATAGCTTGTCATAATTAGACAATTCCTTAAGAATTAATAGAAGGATACGCTAAGAACACTCCATGACACTGTGAGACCCGAACATTGTCTCATAGGTCCACAGCAAAGAAAAGCCAAGAAGATCACCGGAGAATTTCACGTGCTATTGAAAAGAGAGACATTAATTGCTTTTAAGCCATAGTGAGATCCGTGATAATAAATACTATCAACTAGATGTGTTCATTAATGGATGCATTCAGTTGTTTATATATCTTGGACTAGTTTGTTGTTTGTGGAGTCTCAAGTTGCATCATTGTGTGTTCTCAATCAGTATTAGCGGTTGTTCGATCTGCATTGCATGTAAACAAAATTTATCCTACTGTAAGTCAACCATCAGTCAAAATGAACTTATAAACTTTAAATTGTTCTCAGGCATTTCCTCAAAAGTGACAATAATTCTGTTTTGCGCTTCACGAAAAATTGTCTAACTACTCCCAATATATGCAACGAGTGCAATTTTCGTTTTGCGTAAATCTCCTTAACTGCTGGCAGACACAATTGCTCACAGTATTTAGAGCCAAAAACACGTTTCCAAGAGGCCCTCAAAGAAGAAACTAAAACTGGATTTGTCATTGACAAATTCCCTTTTCACGTTGGGACCATTAATTTTGATTAAGGACTTGTAACATTTACTCTACATTTCCTCAAATATCTCGAATACCTTGTGGAAACGTATTCGTGGAATGGAGTGTGAGGAATATTCCATCAACTGTAGATGAGCACTTCTATTGATTCTGGTTTTTTGAACAAAAAAGTCTGGCACCGAGTTAGTGGGTAGCAATACAAATATGAATGAGTGGATATTGAGTCAGTAAGCAGTATAAATGAAGGCCGGAATGGTTGTTTTCTGATTGAGATATGAATGTTTGTGAGCGCTTTAACTAACACAGTTACATTAACTATTCATCGATATTTTTACATATACGAAACAAAATAATTTCAACTATATTTATAATATAAACATTAAAACTTAAGTTAACTTCTTAAGTTAATTAATTTTTAAGTTAAGATGTTAAATTAAATTCTGTAGGTAAAAAAAATGTGACAACGTTGTATAAATTCATGGTGCACGGGAACATACATTGTGATATCTAATCATATTAATATTATCTGCAAAATATCAGTTACGCAAATTTTAATAATAGCATCAAACTTCATTTCAAAATGTATTCCGACGTATCAAAATTTATATATTTTACGTAGCGAATATAATTTAATACTTTAATACTCTTATCAAATAAATTTCTTTTGTTAAAAGTTTCATAAACATTTTCCTCTTAAATTACGTGCGATTTTAATACATGGTACTAAAGTTTACGTCTTTTTGTTCAAACACAACCTTAACAAGTGAGAAATTGAGCGTTCAGTTCTCGCCCCGAGAAACATACAATGATATTTATTTGCATAAATCACGTACATATACATCGCATACGTTTTAATAGGTCGTATCCAATATGCCTGATAAATAATGAATAAATTTAATTTTGCATTACTGTTTGTCGTAAATGTATGGTACACCGCAGCCAATTCGGTGAAATCTACTTTGAATACTCGTAATATTTCAACAACGTTCACAGTTGGCTAGTCCCCACTAAAATGCCAGCTTCCAATCCTAGCCGCAACCTCAACTTCAAAAGCAAATGAGAACTCATTTTTCGCTCTTCGCGTACAATGCAGCCAAACCGCACGCGAGGGAGAGTCACTGTTTTCCATTCCGGATTTAAGTATCCACTTTGAACCCGATAGTTCATGCAGAATCTCTATCATTCTTATCTCCGTCAAGTAAGTACCTTCTATCCGCTGTGATACTATCACGAGCACAATATATATTCTGTAATAGTTATGTCATCCTCTCCAAACTATCATCGATAGTGTTGGACGTTGTGCGTATAATACATCTCTTACTTAATGACAACTCGTGTTGGTATTGAATTATCATTAATGAATCAATATAAAAACTGTACTGACTTCTCAAAATAACACAATTTTGGGGGTCAGAGCATCAACGTATCTTTTTTTATCTGTTTGTATTTCCTACTAACTTTCTTTATAGTCAAGAGTATCTTCTAATCCATTCAACTGAAATATTTAACTGAACATTTAATACAATTATATATAATTAGTTTTAATTGTGCCATTTTGTCAAAATGAAGTTGTGATAGAGACAACACTTGAGAGCCATAAGTAAACACAGTATTGTGGCATGAAAAACTCATAATTTAAGACATCCATTTTTGTTCAACAATATCCAATAACAGAAACATTATGTTTAATATTTTATACTGCTATCCTGGACCTATATACTTTGGACCTCCGAGTTTCAACAGTGCTATTTAGGAAAGGATTCAAACTTTTTAATTCCTTCCGGAAAGTGCCTTTTATTCTATCGCATATTTTTGTGAAGATACGTACATCCAAACGACGGGGAAAATATAAATCGTATTTTATTACGTATAATTATTCGAATTACCAAATCTGCGTAATGGAATGATTCACGATAAACTTTACTATCGTGGAAACATATTTCCATTAGGAAATAAATCATTAAATACATAACTAAATAATGAAGTTTTGTTCATTCTTAAAATACTTCTTACAATTTTATGTATGATATCTCAAAAGTTGATTGCCCAGAATACATCAGCGATATGTTCTTCTCTGTCTTGTACACTCTTTTCAGTACGCAATGCAATAATAGTTTCCTGGTTATTCTCAGGACATAGTCATTTATATTGGTTAACAATATGTTGAGCAAATTCAAACGTTCTTGTTAGGAGTATATACTGTGGCAACAAGTAAAGGAAGATATCTTACAGGAACGTTTCATAATATATGAGTACACGGATAAGCTTGCAGCATATGCTGCAGTTTGAAGACAGTGGGGACTAGTAGTCTCTAGATTACCCGCAGATAGCGCTAACTGCAGCTTGGGTGCGGCATGTACTGTCGGCGCCGTGCTACGTCAGCGAGCACCAATAGGAGGCGGGTGATGGCAACGAGCGGCGGGCAAGCGGCCGCTTATAAGATGCGCCGCGTGCAGTGGCATACAATCCACAACAGAGGCGCTTCAGTAGTGGACCACCCATGGAACCAGATCTTGCCGCAACTTCCGTCACGACGGAACTTCGACGGCGCTGAAACGGTAATTGTCTACTGGATTTATGGAACTTGGACTCGGCGCTACTACAGCAACTGAATTTATGAAACTGTGACCATCGACTATTATATAATGGAATTTGTATGTGTATGACTACTGGAAAATAAAAGTTGTTTTGTTACCAGCGACTGGCAGTTATTAACGACGTAACAGAGCTAAAATTATTATTTTCAATAATATTTTTAATTCTTGTGTCATTTTACTGACCCCTGCTTATCAACCTCCCTATTCCAATCAAGGCTCTTCCAAACTCAACAAACTCCCTCTCCCACATCATCGTCATCAGTTCCCCTCCGTAGTAGCCCCAGTAATCTACGAATACATGCAGCGCCAGTCATCGAGTTTCAAGTCTTGCATCAACTCTACACCCCGCCCCTCAAGCCAATACCCACAGCGAACGGTTAATCTCGCCGCTGCCGGTGCACTCGTAATCACTCGCCTCGCACTCACCTCTGTTCGTCCGTACGGCTCAGAGAGATGGAGGGAGGGAGGGAGAGACGGGAGAGTGGGAGAGTGGAGAGCAATCTCAACAACGCACTTCCCTAGAGAGCACCCGCCTGCTTCAAATCACCCACGCACCGAGAGCCCGTGAACCTGCCCATGGTGACAGATCGGCTTTCCCGCTAGTGGCACCAGCGCGGCGGTTCAGGAGTTTTAGTGTTCCACATTTGCATAAAGGGGCTGTGCGTTCCATTTGAACTTAGTGACATAGATTATGGTTCATTACCGTATATACTTGAGAAGTGTTAGAATATATTTCCTAATTTTATAAATTTATTGAATTAAAAAATAATACTTCGAAGAGACGTTATCAAACACTTCAGTAAACCAAAATAGTTCTTTGCGCTGTAATCATTTCGACAATTACTCCTATCAAAGTTATTCTGTGGTCATGAATGTAATATGGATAGATATTTGCAATGTGATGTTGATAAATGTGTGTGCATCTGTTTTTCAAAATGAGTCTTCAGGTCTGCTTCGTGATATGTTACATTTGCAACAAGCCCTGAACCAGATAACGTTGATGAGCAAAATATTGCAACCAAATCCCCAAAACTTTTGGCCTATCGCAAGAAAATATCTAGTGACTTAACTACTACATTTTTGGATTTAGAATATATTTTAGTTAGATGAATTTCAAATGAATATTTTGATTTTCTATTACCTATTATTCTATTTTCATATTTTTTATTAAATCCACTTTCTATTTGAAATAAGAAGAAAGTCTTTTGAAATTTGAAAACGTTCTTTTTTAAAATTAAATTAGTAAGAAGTAAGAAGAGATTTTGAATAATAGACATGAGCTCTTTCTAGTTCACTCTCTTCTGACATTCTTATCAACATATTTTTCCTTGAATCTCAAGCTCTGAATTCCACCACCTCTGTACACCCTGCATTCAGTACCACGCAAATATAAAAGAAGAGGGTTCATGTTTTCTCCACAATCCGAACAATATGGTAAGCGGCACAATTTACACCTTTTCTCATAGAAAATATCTCAAGTCTAAATAACTAAGTTACTGATTGTATTCCACAAAAGAAAATATTTTTGTACCTCTATTATTTCTTTTCGTTTTTCTGTTTGATTTGCATTTATTTTCCTTAACTTTCTTTTTGATTACATTTTGAAATACAGACGTAATATATTACGAAAATCTATTAAAAAAACACTTCTATCTTCTTGCTAACGAGTAGACTAAAACAACACATTAAAAATAAAGAATTTTTGATGTTTCTTCCAATGAGTGTTCTTAATTTAAAACTCTAAAAACAAATTACTTACGAGTTTTAATATATGAACTTTTATTTAATTTTTAAATATACCTTAAAAAATTTTAAATTTACTTGTCATGAATAATCACCTTCTTGCGTTTTCTTTGATAGATGTTGAGATGTACTAAAATTTTAAAAAAATATTTTTTTTTCAAAAATGTATGAAACATTTGTCATAACACTATGACACTGAAACAATTGTTTATACCTAATAGATATTAATATTTTATCAAGCCAAACCTGAATGCTATATTAATCCACTCCATGGCTATGTTGTGTAGTAATATATTCAAGTTTATAGCAGTTAACTTCGTATTTAATCTTTTGCAATTTCTTTAATCATATAAATCTAGGTGACAAAAATTCACTCCGATTAAATTTGTACATTACAATTTCATGTAATTGGTGATTTTCAATTGTTTCTACAATATTTCTTCCTTAGTATGTTTTAAGATAATAGTTAACAGGATTGCTTACCTCAGCCTGGGACAGTTCTTAACTAAACAGAATATGAAATCCTATTACTTTTTGAAGGTATTATAAACTGCCTGGCGAAAGCAAAGGCCTAAATATTTGTTTTCAATTTTTTCAAATATTTTAAATGTTTCCCCCTGTCCTGACACGTTTTCTTTGTGTTATAAATATTGTTGGTTTCGCTCAAACTTCTGAAAATTGAAACAGGTTAAATGCGCATTACCTCTCTGTAATGCGGGTTGCGTCGTTTTTTTTGTTTTTGTTTTTTTTTTTCGTTTTTTTTTCAACTTACTGTTCCTACCTTAAACGAAGAGTTTGCGTACTGCAATTTGACTAGTTGTTGTTCGCTACTAGAAGAACCTGTTTTATAATGAATTTTAATTTTAAATCTAAAATAGCAATACATCTGCAGAAAGGTTAATCTGAATTAAAGGTTACCCTCAATAACATGTTTGCAAGTACACTTTTTAATTATTTTTCAACTTATGCAAGTTTCTGTACAACGGGATCATTGGACACCATTAACCCTCAAGTACACGCGTCGAAAAGTGGAAATTAAACACACGTACGGGGTGTATTCCACCACAAAGTAATTATTGTTTAAATGAAGTATTTTTTTTTATTTTCACCTCAATTTTTATCTCAAAGAGAAACATTATGTTCATGAAATTGTATAATTATTTACATGCCAGAAATCATCTTTTCAATAAAAAAATTCTCCCTGGCTTTAAATGTTTTAAAAGTACGTAAATTTCAACGGAAAATCTCTCTTGTTGGCTCTCATCGTTACCGTTCTTGTTATCTTGAAGTCTTCTAATAAATTCATAGCCATTGGAACGATCATAAACCGATTATCGCGAAACTTTCTTTCTTTTAGATCCAGAAATAGGAGTGACCAGTCGTTCCACTAAATCAGATCCTGCATTGGATACGAAATTGGGGCCGTTGGTTGTTTCCCACAGTTCGCATTAATATTATAAATGTAAAACATACGCGGGTCTGATAGACCAAATACAACGTCAATGGCAATGAAGTTTATATGTAAAATCTTCTGGCCTATTGAGCCGTGGACCATATGAAGAGTTCTTCACAGACGTTTCGGTCGCTACTGCGGCGGCCATCTTCAGTGTGGATCTTTCCTTGAGCGCAAGCCTTTCCTCAGCAGCGACCCAACAGTTACAGTTGTGGCGAGTGGAGACTCAGTGCTATTTATAGTGGGAAAGGGCGGGAAGCGGGAGCGTGCTTCGTTCTGATTGGTTGGAAGGTAATCGATTTGAAGATTTTTTATTAACAGGTTTTGGATTTAAATTACGAAGCACAGGGTACCAGGCACTATTGGTGTTCAGATTTTCCTCTTTTCTAATGAAGTTATTCCGGTGCTTATGTATTTCTATTGCTTCCCAGTGTAATCTAGTATGGTACTGCAACGTGGAGACATCGGGAAGCAATAGAAATACACAAGCACGGGAATAACGTGGAGGCAAACGTTGCAGTCAACTGCCGTGTATTCTGAAGGTGAATATTCTTTCTGAAAATTGTCAACAGATTCAAATAATGTCTAATGGGGGTATGTTTGTCAAATGTTCGTCTTTCCTTGTGATATAGGCTTGATATTGTCGAATCGAATGCTTCTCAAAAGAAAGTGAAATCTATAATCGCCATTGTTAGGAAAAAGTTCAATTCCACTACCATTACTACTCGAAAGTCCTTTTGTATTCAAGAGATTCAAACTCATGACTCCTGCAAAATAAAGAAGGTCAAATAAAGCCTTCATCTCATCTCTACTTTTTAAGATTTTAAGCATCTCGTCACTGTGAATAATTCTCAAAGACTAACTTAATGTAAATGTTTGCACACGTGACACTATCATCAATAATGGCATACTCTATTATAAATGAAAACCATCTAAAAGAGATTTTGCTTCTTTAACTAACGCTTTCACCGCTGGTAAATGGTAAATGTGCAGACCTCGTTCAAACATTTTGAAAAGGTAGGAATGTTTTCCACTTTGTCCCGATTTTCTCTACAAATACATCTAGTCTATTTGATAATAGCATTTCATCTCCCCCGAAAACATCAAAATCATTGTTGTTAGCAAGGATTCCTTCATAATTACTTTCACCTTCTTACTCAATATGTTTCCTGTTCCTCACTCGATAAATGGTCCACCTCATCATCACTGGTATCACCCCAGACAGAATCTGAATCACTTTCAATCACACTATCAAATACGTTTCTAATCCTCTTCTGCTCCTCTGTAAATCTATCCATCGCAATCTTATCACATAAAAAAATTCAACTTAGCAAGTTTAAAACACTGAAGTAAAATAAGAATAAGCACAATAAAGAATGTTCAAATGATTCTTTCGCTCTGACAACAAAATTCTTTATTTTTTCAAGACGCAGACGCGTCAAATAAGTACCACTTTACCTTTTTTGCAACAATAATTGTTTGTATAGGACCCTACACCCACCTCCAAAGCTCGGGGTGAATAGGTTGACTGACCGAGATGTGAGAGTGGACGGCGAGAAAGTGATGGACACTTCAAAGCTTTAGAGCGTTGTGACAACTTGAAATGTTTTGTAGCGGAAAGACATGCGCCGGGTGGATCACACCCATTCAATAACCACTTTGATGGGACGACAAGCGTGCGACAACAAATATACTGAGTTCAGGATGGAGACGGAGGGGTACATGGAGTTAGGCAGCGAAAAGAATAATATTTGTTGTTAAATGAAAAATTAGAGCTGTGGGTTGGATTCCACACCAGTGCATATGTTTAAGCGTCAAGTGGCAAAAACATGAATTATCATATATAATTAATACGCTCTTATTGCGTTATCCATTAAAATTACGGTGAAATATTGCAGGTTTGCATCTGTCAAAATCCTCTTTTTATCCTCTAATGAATATCAAGCGAATAATTTAAAAATTTCTAAAGAAAGCGTTTATAGGACTTTTTCGAATGATATGTTTTTTGGGCGTATTATTGACGGTTCCTACATAATTTTGTAAAAAATGATTACGATGAATAATGATTATCCATGACGGATATTTTTGTCCACTCATGAAATCAAGAACATATCGATGTTTTATCGGGAAACTTTAAACCTGCATCGCGCACGTGGGCAGTGTTTGTACCGCCTTCTGATTTTTTTTGCTCTCAAAACTATAAACATTGAAATTAAGCCCCAAGGGTCTGTGTATTCTTTAGATACACCTTTACCCGCCAGTAGGTACTGTTATTGCATTTCAACGACTTTTTTGTCGTCTGCAATTTAGTTACTAAGAGTCCGTGCTTCTAGAGTAGTCCTAACACCGCCGTGCGCCTATTTACAACAATCAATTATAATTAGTTTAATGAATCGTCAGAATTTTTTTATTCCATTATATTGATCAGTTCAATATTTAGTTCATTTTACTTCTGTTACAATATTCATTTGTCTCTAATTCTTTGTATATATTTATCTAATTAGTTATTATTATTGTTTTCCGTTCAGATCGCAGTCATTGAATACTTCTGATGAAATTCTTCAGTAGTTTTCAGGGAATTGCAGTTCGACAATTACTTAGGTGGATTTGATTGAGATGGCGATATACATTACTAGTCTATTAGAATAGAATTAGATGACCAAGATAGTGATTATGGTCAGTGAGAAATGATTTTTGTCTAAGTTTGTATTATCTTTATAAAACAGTGAAAGATAATAAAATTATTCTGATTATTTTAATATCAATTTAAAAATAATTAAATAATCTTTACCCACTTATTTATAAATGAAAACAAGATTGAAAATATTTAATTTTTGCATTATTTTCTACTACCTGTATGTATTTCAGAGAGTCATCACAACTTATTTTATTTTCGTTAATTTTAGATTTTTTCTGGCTACTTTTAAATAAAAGGTTTCTTCATTATTTTTATGTTGTTTTCCTGAATAAACCTTACCCATGTTCGGTGTAAAACTCTCAAAATCATTGAAAAATGTTGGGCGGTCCAAACACAGCCCCGCGCGCTCTCTCGTCATGGAAAGAGACGCGCGCGATGCAGGATTTCACTTCCAATTTATATATTGAATCTTAGCTTAACTTTCAAACCACATATGACATAAATTCATTACAAAGTCTTTTTAAGAGAAAGCTATTAACTTTAAACAAAGAAAAAAATACGTGATACTCTTATATTTCGACGACTGATTTTTATCAATTGAAATAATAAATTGCATGATCATATTCAACATCATTAATATGTAATTAATTTAATTAATAATTATTCAACTACCTTACAATTTGTTACTTATTTGCAAAGGAAGAAATAATTCAAGATGATTTTAATATAATTCTACGTAAATAATATTTGTAGAAAATTATTCACAAAAATTAATAACTACCACTTTGGAATCATTGCACCAATATTTGGAGAGAGAAAATTTTTTCAGTTGGGTAGGGTAGAGAAAATTTCTTCGTAATGATCCAATTTATATTCGTCTAATGCAGGTATAGCTCAACTTCTCAATTCTTGAAGTAATTATAGTAATTGCATGTGTGCATTCTCGCCGAAGGCCATGTATTTGTAAAGAAAAAAAAACTGGTAATTGAAGGGTTGAGTGGATTATGGTGTTATGTAATATTTGGTACGTTTTCAGATAAATGCACTTGAACCTTTTAAGTTGTGGTTTGTTTCCACCATTAAAAAATAAACGAAAAAACAATTTAAACATAATATTAATAATAAACGAAATAACAATTTAAACCTATTCAAGCGAAACAAACATTTTAGACTTCATTTCGGACTATTCTAAAGTATAAAGATGAGTTAAAGTGCAACATGACAAAAACACACGAGCAAAGCCAGGGTCGGAGCTATTTTTTATATGCCTCCCCCCACTGCAAAAGCTCTCTTCCTTCCGACCCAACTTTTGCTAGTAACCGCATAAGGTTTTCACGATAAATGTGTGAATTTCCGTTCGGCAGAAATAATTTAAAGTAAAAAATTGTGATTTCAGTGTTTTAGAGCGTTTATAACTGAACTTCATCAAACTGGATAAATTACCATCAAATTTTAAATATTTCATTTCGGACAATCGTGGGATTGAGGCTGTCCAGGTGACGCCGCGTCAAAATATTAAAAACTAAATATTCAAAGTATAATACGATGGTTGAAACGGTAGCTAGTTATATTTTGACACGATGTCACCTGGACAGCCTTCATTCCATCGACTTTTGCCGTGGAAACCTTCGCAATCGAAGGTGTCGCCCTTCTATTATTGTTTAGACGCATTACTACCACAATTCAAACATTCATCTTTCTTCATTAGGTGACGATAGAACAATAGAGAGGTATCACTTTTTGTTCAGTGTTTTTTAAAATAAAGGACAAATGCATTCATATCTAACAGATTACATGTTGGTGTGTATTTAATGGAATACTTTTTGTTCTTCGATACTGGACAGTCATTGTTTCTTCATAGTCAGTGAGAGAATGTTACTCAAATAATATTAAAAAATGGATACAAATTCGTAAAGACCTAAGTAAATAACAATATTTCAATACGTAGAAAGGAAGTATTTATGAGAAATATTAATAGATATTCTGAAATACGGGCAACACATATTGTAGAATGACTCTCTCAATAATTGTAAATATTTCAGAAAAAAATCACAAAAAATTAAATAAGGTAATTTTGATAAATAACGTTTCGTTACGGGTTTAAATTTCGACACATAATTATCGATTTCCTTTTATTAATAGATAACGAAAATGCCGAAAACATACTATCAAATCCAGAGAAAATAAACTTGCGTGTATTGTTTCAATTTTCCAAGGAGAAAAAATGTTTATAACAATTTTGAAAACCAATTTTTACCAAATCGATGATAAAATCAATTTTAAATCGTCATCAAGACTTCAAGGTTTTCAAAAATAAATAGCATTAAGTTACGTTGTTCCTAAATTTACGCACTATCGAGTTCCTGAATTGTTAAAAGAGAATACTGTTACTTTGTTACTTCTATATATGTCATGTTATCAACGTGAGAACAACGCATCTGTGAAGCAGAGAGCAATCAAAGGTGCTTTCTAATTAAGGCTCCACTACACCTTCCATCGTAATTGTTGATCTTGCTTTGCAGGGTATAAAAATCGACGAAAGTAATCTTCTTCGACGGAAGTACGGTCATCGACCTTTCCGTTCTATTAAAGCAACCGCACCCAACACATTAAAGATCCAACAAAAAAGTGACGCATTTTGGAATAAGTGTATTTATAATTAAAATACAATTCAATTATAAATCCACCTGAAACACAAAATCAGCATATATTTTACTTGAATTTGTATTAGTAATAGAATATTGAACAAATTCAAGAAAGTGACTACATTTTCCTATCATAAATTATACAAACTTTTCCCTAAATACCGTATTAAGGACAGTAACAATCTTTATTAAAATTCGTATAAATCTTATAAAAATAGAAATGAATACTGTATATCATAATAATTTAGTATTGTTGTCAATATATATACTGTCCCACAAATTTAATGTTATCTCTGATGTTACGTAACCTATCATTATATTTGATAGCTCAACATTTCAGTCAGAATTTTGACCTTTCATCTGGAGTACATAATTCAAATATTTTGATATTTAAAAAAAATTGGCCACCATAACATTTGTGATATAGTAATGGACGATTCTCAATTATCTTTGTAGTGACACAACACGGTAGAAGATGATGAATAGACAAAGTCGAGATGAAAGTTTTTATAAAGTAGTAAACATTTGGATTGCTGATTTTGTTTACGTGAAATGTAATATTCTTAATCAGTTGCGTATTCTTAATCTGTCTTCTAAATTATTTTAATGATCGAGATATTGAACTTATTTAAGTGTGTCACTGAACGGGACATTTGAATTTGCGTTTTTATTATTATGGACAATTATATAACGTGGAGAATAATAAATATTTTTTTCAGTGACCACTTTTCCTGGGAAAACAGGAATAAATAAAGTGATTAAGATTCAATTCATGGAGACTGACAACATGATTAACCAGAAATCGTGGTTGCATTCCTACGTTCATTATTTCATTCCGAGACAATATTACACACTTGATTAAAGAAAATGTAGCAATTATTAAATTTATATAACCTTTCGTACAAAAAAAATGTACCGGAAATGTATTGAAATTATTTGCTCTTTTAATGGTTTAATTTAAATGTGTCACATGGATGTAGGTTCAAAACATAAATTGAATTTGAAATGACATAATATAACAAATACAAATATTAAATAATGTTGAAATGTAAGTAACAGTAAAAACAATTTAAATTGCTATTTTACAAATGATTCGTGTAAGTTTAAATATTATGATAAGTTGTGTTTTATGTAATATGTGCAATATGTGTCCAATGTTTTAGAGCAATTAAATCACCAGATTTATCGTAATTTTTAATAAAATGTTTCCAAATATTTGAAAACAATTTGAAGTTATGACGAATGTTTGACATAGAAGTAGGTTTTTATATTCGTTTACTATTATTAATTATATACAATCATTAGTTTGAGCTTTACAATGCCTGATTTGAGGTATAGGCTTGATTAAGGACGTGATGTGAGAACATGGATGCGTGGTAGATATACTAAATTAAACGTGTATTTGTAATCACAATTATTGCTCATTTAATGAAATGTGATATATCTTGTACTGCAAATTTAAATAATCATTAATAAATCAAACAAAAAGTCGATATATTTGTTTTATTATAATTTAAAACAATATCCTATGTTATGCTTATCCCTTATAATAACACATCAAACAAGCAAGTAAACAACTTAAACCATCTTTTGTATGAAGTGAAGTGTTATAAAAACAAACTTCACAAAACATTGATTCCCAGCAATAAACTAAGTTAATCACGTCAACTTAAGATTCGATTTAGAAAGGGAAAAACTAACTCATGTCTAAGTGAAAAAGGGCATATTAAGTTTGGGTGGCTTTGTCTACGCACAAACACTTCTGTGTTGCTTTATCTGATTTTCTCGGTGCGTCGTTTACTTGGCAAAAATTGTTAGGGATTATGTTTGTCGCATCGTTTGATGGAAGTGGAGTTGACGGTCCAAACATTGGTGGAGAAAGAGAAGCATATTCACATGGCCAATACCATGGTCTGGCGAGTAGGTGCAAAGGATACTGCCACATTGTTGAGTTTACGTAAATCATGGGAGACATGTCAGTAGTTATCGTGCGCATGGAGTACTCTGTTTCTCCGTCATGCATCCTGTAATCAAAAATAAATTATTAAGTAAGAAAATATTTCTTTTCTTTTTTTTTTGTAGAGTTCAAAGCTTGAAGCAATCCAAAGATGAGGGCGGGAAGGATGAGACATGAAAATAACGTAAAAATACCGGTATTAGTCCATCGATTTTTACTTTCTCATATACGTCGTATATAGAAAGTATTGTAATCGTGAAAAAAATCGAAAACGAGATTTTTGCGAAAATATCCATTTTGGAGACCCCTGATTCAGAAAAAGTGTTTTTTGTCTGGACGTCCGTCCGGTCCGTCCGTTAATGTTATGACGAAAATGTTAGATTTAGTTCATCATATACATTTTTAAATAATGGATTTTATTTTTACATTATTACTTTCACTCGTCTTTATGCCATATTTTCAAATTTTCTAAAACTCCGAAAATTAGTTTCTAAACTCCGAATAGAATTTCAGAAAATTTGAAAATGGAGGTGGTTTTGTGACAAGAAGCGTACAGCCTGGCAAGCTGGTTTCAGCAATTTTGGGAGGAGGTCTGGTGTGTAATGGCAATAAGGGATTACAAGAGGGAAACAATATTTGTTAGAAGCACGCTTTTAGGCGAGGTTGAAGGGTAAAATAAATATTTAGAGGTAATTCGTAAGCCCGTGTTAGGGATATGAGAAATCGTAATTTCTTAAGTCTGAAGAGACGCAAAATTCTCTGTCCTCAAAAATTGTGTGTTGAGTGTGTTGAGAAATAAAATCCAGTTATAAACAATTTTTGAAGGGAGGAGGGGATACGAGAAATATTAACTTCATCAGTTCGGTGAGACGACCAAAATAACTGTCTAGGAAATTAGGGAATGGGACGCGTTGAAATATGTACACATGTCCTGGCAATTTTGAGAGGAGATGGTGATATGTTGCAAGGTGGCAGAGGAAAAGGGGGGACATATTTTGAAAACCCTTGGGAGAAATACAATGAAGCTCAGTTTCGTAGAATAATAGACCTCTTGTAAAGCAACATTCTCGCCGGAAGGACACATTTAGAAGATTTTGGGGACAAAAGGTCTGTATTTGAAAACCTAAACCAGACAGAAAAAAGGGGGAAAGGAATGACGAACGCACAGGCGTGCGCGCGTAGACATTGATGAAGGACATTTACCGTCGTCCGGCAGAGTGAATGAAGAGCTACACATGTGTGTTGATATTCGACTTGATATGAACTTTCAAAAAATAACAAGCCATCCTGCTCGCGTTTAGCAATACCAAGATCAGCCATTGGTGGGTAGAAATAATTGACGTCACAGAGATTTTAACCAATTGGAGGAAAGTACGTGAATGGAAAAATTGTCAGTTATTGGTTAATAAAAAGGACTGACGTCATTTTTTGGAGGAGTCTAGTTGCGTAGCTTGGTAGGTAAGGTGGGGAGCATGTTACTTAAGACAGGAGCAGAAATTTTAGAGAGAATTTTAAAAAAGATTTCTGGAGAGGATTTGATATCTTTCTGGAGAGTATATTTTGGAGAGGTTTAGTAGACAATGATTAACATGACGTTACATTGTTATTACAAGTTTTATGACGAACGTTAGCTTTGGAGTTCAGACAGTTTAATTTTGAGAATTTGCGGTGCGTGGTCAGTGTAGCATTGGCTTATTCGTGAACATTTTCGTGACTATGGGTTGGAATTAATGTTGATAACAAATCAATCAACTCAGTAATGAATGAATGAAGAACATTCTGAATCTACTTTGAGTGGCAAATAATACATTTCTGAGAGCGAGTGAGATACTTGCGTATTCATCAAGCTTCGTTGGAGATCGTTCCGACTAACTTCAAATGCCATAAACGGGATTCGAATCGGTGGGGTCGCAGCGGCTAATTTGGGAGGCTCGCGGTGCAGGCGGTGCCAGAGCAGCGAGACGAAGAGTGGGGGAACCTATTCTTTCTGGAGATCCATGACATCCCATGGCGTTTTGTTGCTGAATTCCTCATATAAGGTAATTATAAGGTAATATTACTTATAAGGTAATTCGTAAATGGGCCATACACTCATGGTACCTGGCTGCGCTATTACGTGCGACTGAATTGCTCACCAAGTGATAAACATTACGCCAAAGACTTTTGTGGTAATTGTGATTGTAATGATGGAAATGTATAATGTGAAGAAGAACTCACAGAAAGTACTGTAATAATACTTGTTAAATGAGCTAGGATGGAGGATCATAAACTCTCGTACGTTTTCTAACAGACTCATTCTGTTAAAATGATAAAGCCAGTGGTTATGAAACATGTTAAATTCAGTAGATATTAGTTGCATGCCATTTTGGTGAGGCGTGTTTAAGTGTGGAATAGTGAAATGTGATATTGTATCTTTTAATCTAAATGATGACAATTAAACCAATATTTTAAAAAACCATGTTTCCTTTACGCAGGATTAGTGGGTGTTTCACGGAGACGTTTTGGCCGAACCCACCCTCTCCTTATTAATTTTAAGCGAGAGGACATAGGTTTCATTTCTGAAAATACCTTCCGAGTGGGCTAGGTAAGTGCCTTTTATTAATTAATGGCATGCAGTTATTTACCTCTATTTATTTCATTACAATCGTCGCTTCAACGTGGAGTCTAGAACAACCGAACAGAGTATGTTTGTAGATGTGTCATTTTTATACGTTACTTTGAAAAGGAGAACAGGGGAATGTCTGCATCTTATGTTTCTCTTCGTATCGTGAATCTTCCACCCACGCGACCTCTACGCACTTCTCGTAACCTCACATCAGGTGACGCTGTATTATTTTGCTACGTAAGCTTACGTCTCAAATGTGTCCACTGCTCCTCTTGATGTGGTTTCTTGTTAATTGGTGCATGTTGTGTGTCATATTTGATTTTTGTGAATATTATTTGATGCGTGTGGATGTTATTTTATATTATTTCTTGTCGTTTGAATAATTCCTCGAGTATGTTTTTTTAATTTTGAATGTAATGTTTGTTAATTTTTTTGTTATATTTCATAACATTTTTAATTCTATGCTTTATAGTCATTTCAATCGTTAGAAATAATATTATTGTTAAAAATATATTTTAACACGTACAGAGTTCTTTGACGAGATAGATAAGGAGCGTTACGAAACAACAGAAAGTAAATAAAACCAACAGTATTACCTATTTAACCGTAATAATTAATAGATACAATTAGTAATTACTAATATAATTTTGAAATTTGGAAAAAAATTAACTTTAGTATCTAATTAAATTATATAAGAAAATTTATGGTTTGCTGGCTTTGTTTTCACATTAATAATATCCTATTTATATTTATATTTATTAATAAATATATATTTTGAAATATAATATAAATCTTGCTGATCTTATCTCCCCCCTAAAAAACAGAATATGTATATTAGAGACTCTTTTAAATTGGGTAAAATGAAGACGATCATATATATAGTAACATGTAAAATTCATCCCTCTCCTAATGCCTATCTCTAGTCCAGACTGAGAAACATATATGAGAAAGTATGTGCAATGGTTTTACACCACTAGTTTATATTCTGAAATGAGTAATTGTGTTTCCAATGACATTAGGTACCCTTCACACCTAATGAGGTGCGCGACACCCCTATAGGTAATGGAAGGGAAGAGCGTGTCACGAAAAATTATCTTAATTAACCGCTGAGAAAAGAATTTATGATTAATGTTTTCTGAAACCTTTTTCTCAAATACATCAGTAAAAGTAAGGGATGTAGGATACATAACAATACTGTCAAATCACCAACACTAATGGGTAACATTCTTACTGTAGAACGGGAAAGTGAGAAAAATGTTACCGGCATATTACATAATTTACGTGAGCAAAGACTCAGCTAGTATAGGATATTATCTAACTTTGCTTTGAAAATCTTTAAATTTCAAGCTTTCAATATTTTTTGAACTACTACATGATCTTATTGCCGTTCAGTACATATATACTTACTAAATTAGAATTATTTCATGACACTATAATTGTTTTGTAATGCAAAATCTTCCCCTCAGTCCCAAAACACAATACTCACATAACAATCAGTGTTGTAAAAGTATGAAATTAGAAGTGTCATTTTTAAATTAAGAGAATAAATTCGACATGTAATGGAATAGTATACAATAGAGAATATCTAGCATATGGTTAATTATTTATACTACCGCTTCTTGGTTTATGCAGAATAATTTACTTATGTAAAAAAATAAGTTTAATGATTACATTACAATAGTATATATTCTCATGGTGGTGTTGTAGGAAATATTGTAAATAAACGGATTCATCAGTGCACATATTTATAAAGACATTCCAAATAATCACACATCTTTTCATCGTCGCAACACACATTGAAATTTAGAAATAATAATTAAGTTGGTACTTACTCAATGTTGTATTGACGCACAGTTAATGACATTCGAAAATGTAGAAATATCCCTCCCAGCCAATAACTCGTTTTACTTATTCGTAATGTGTACTATTGTTAAACTAGCAGGTCGCTATGACAACAAAGAGTTGAATACTGCAATGTGGGTTTCATCAATTAGCTTTCGAATTAGTTAAACTGAAATATTGCGAAAAGAACAAAGAGACGAAACAGAAAGTGCATTTGCACGCTTTCCTGTGTTTTCACAGGGAAAAATTACTCTCCTCTTTCATTACCAATTTTAAAAAAATACAAACGCTATCTTTCTGAATAATGCTTACTTTCTAGCGTAAGTAGGATGATATACATCAAAACTCGACATTTTGAGCTCGTAATTTTCTTCCATTTTTGTGGTGTTATATGACAAAGTCACGTATATAGCAATTATCGCGTTGATCTACCGTCCAGGGGCTTTTTAAATTGATTTAATTTAATTAGAAAGATATGTCGATTAGAAAATTAAAGAATGATCTATCGATTAGTATGGCTTTCTGTTGAAGATGAATCTAAAGTGATGAACTTTCACAGATTATTTATTCATTATAGACAAATAATTAATTCTATTTAAGATTTTTGAGCGAATATCATATACTGTATTACATCCTCTCACTGAATAAAGAACATGATTTTGTTCGACACATTTGTAATTGAAATGGTGATAAAGTATTAAGTTCTGTAACACGTAAACCATACTTTTAAAATAATATTTTCATTTAATTATTCACAAAAAAGTATTAACTTAATATTTTATTCTCAATTCAACTTTTAATATTTACTCGCCTGTTTCCAGGCATTATTTTCAATACAATACTTTGTATTTACATAGACGAGTATTAATTGAAAACGCAATCAAATATAACAGATGCTATTAATATAGTGTCAAGATTCTTACATTAATTTAGTTGTATCTATTGCTGCTACATATGTTAGTTTCAAAGTGTCTCTATGAGTTATTATACTTTGGTACAATATTTTCATTTATTTATTCGTGTTATTCGTTGGGTGTCTATTTTCGCGACTATAATGTAGTTTAAAATTGATTCCGAGACCTGTATTGCAGAGCATCCAAATAACCTTGAAAGTACTCACTTGAATCATCAGATAACGACCAACATACCGTGGGCGGCGCCTCGTGTCCGCCGCGACGTTCTTCCGTTCAGCCCACCCGATGAGAGCGTGGCAGTGTCGGACGCGGTCTGGCCGTGTGCGTGAGCCAGCGTCGTACGCGTGCGCGACTCACACACGTCGTCCTGTTTCTGTCAAGGTCCCAAAGGGTGGCGCCGTCGACATGTGAGCGCGACGCTGCAAACACCGTCGGCGACAGTGAAACCCACCCAAGGACGGTCAACTACGTGCGGCGGGTTGCTGCTCTGGTGTCGCCTTTCGAAGAATCGTCGCCTCTGGCGGAGAGTTGGTGAGTTATGCGGGTGCTGGATTTGACTCGGGGTTGGTCTCTAATTTGACTGAAAATGAAAAGTAGGGGGATGTTATGATTTATCGTTGTGTTTGAACCAAATTGTCCCCAAAATATACTGCTTGTCGAAAATGGCGGCGCAGTAGTTTTATTGCTTTATAACTTCTACTTTTAAAATGTATCATTGTGAAATTGTGGTCAAGAAGTATTATTAAGACACTCCTTTATTAAGAGATTTTTGCGCCACCCTATTAGCGCTGAGATACTAATAAAGTGTTGAGAGGTGAAAATTTCCAGAAAATCGAGCAAATATATCACACTTCACGAAGTCGAGGAGAGCTTTTCCAATGATAGAATTTTCCAAATTGGGTAAAGTGAAGTGTCAAAATTCAAGATTCAAGGAAGTGTCTCGAAGTATAAAAAACACATTACCCATATTCCTTTGACAAGTACACACTGTCATGAGTAGTTTTGGAACATTTGAATTATACTCTCCAGAGAAAGTTTGACATCTTGAAGTGTTATATTTTTGCTCGATTTTCTCGAAATTTTCACCTTTCGACATTGTATGAGTGTTTCATATAGAGGGGATGGCAGCACTCAACAAACATGACGATAAGGAAAATGGAACACGATAGACCACTTGTTAAAACAGTGATTATTGACAAGAAAATAAATTATATGAATGATGATTATTTTTTCGCAGTTTCAATTACATCACGGAAATTCACAAATTTCAGCGTTTGCGACTCGGGTAACCGAATGTACTTTTGATTAAAACGGTATAAATACTCGACGTTTCGATCCAGAATAATCACTTACCCATATTGGCAATTAATAAATTATATTCATAATCTTGTTTCCATGATTGTCCTTTTAATTTAAAATTAATATACCATTAATATTATAGATCGTAATATTATTGAAATTATTAGCAAAATCTCGTGTGATCGTGATTTGAGTAAAAAATGTTATAATTGCATCCACCAAAGTTTAGGTGAAAATATTGAGTTGAAGAATAATTATAATGAAAATGTTATGTATAATTGTCTCTGCCTATTCGTCACAGTCTCTCTTTCTCTGTCTGTCTCTTTGTCTGTCACATTGTGTAACCAATATGTTACAATATATCAACATCTTATTGTTCATAATAATTTAAAAATAACGTGGTCTGAGAAGGAAAATTGTTGTGATGTTTTGCAATATGAATGGCTTTGGAAGAAATACTTGTATGTTCCTCTAATAATTGAAATGCAATGATGAATACAACATGAGTGAACGAGACAGTCGTTCCCTTTAATACATTTTACTTCTTTACATCGGCATTTTGCGTTTGTTAACTTTATATTCAATAAACGTTTATTATTGTTTAACTTGTTTACTTACTATAAATACAAAATAATAGAACTTCATAAATGAGATTCTGAATGGGACCCAAATTTTAAAATTACTTTATTCTATTTTTTCTTCTCGTCTAAACCTATTTGCATAAAAAGGGGGGGATACGAAAAGTCTTTTAGAATTCACTTTTCTTTTTTACGTTTCAAGAGCTTGATTAAATGAGAATGACTTTTGAATATTGAGTTTTCAACGATGGCAGAAGTACGTTTGGAAATCCTTATCGAAGTTTTCCGTTATTGAAGAGTTTTCTTCCGGTTCTTTTAAAAATTAATACATTAATGGTTATTATTTACTTGCGAGAAAGTCAGCTTACAAAAATATTTCTTCAAGTTAAATACAGTCCAACCACGTGCGTAATACGTACTTCTACAACTTTTGCGTGGATGAAAGGTCAATAAAAGGTTTTTTCACGGAATATCCTTAGTGGTGGCCCAACTCCGATATAACAGCGAAAGGGTTTCAATTCATCTAATTTCTCAGATAGAAGTAACTCGCTCGCCGGGATCCGCACAAGTCGAACTTTCATATCTGACACAACGGCGGAAAGCGCACCTATACCATTTCACTTAAACGCTTGTAAAATCTAAACTGTTCGTCCAGATTTAACGATTCAAACGTTCTTATGCAGTCCTGAACCCTAGAATCCTCTACTCATCGCAGTTCAAATAGAGAACAGTAAATCCATGCAAATTATTCAAAATTCCTATTCAATTTTCCCTTCTACTTTTCTTTCCTATCATCTAACGGTCGGTTGACGTTAACCGAAGAGACAGTAGTGTCGCATTGTTTTCAATATATACGTTAATTGAAGAGAGTTCAACATTCATATTGAAAATAAAACAACACTACAGTTTCTCTTCGGTTAACCGGTAGATGATACGAAAGAAAAGTAGAAGGCAAAATTGAATTAGAATTTTGAATAATTTAGAAGAATTTAGTGTTCTCTATTTAAACCGAGATGTGTAGAGACTCCCAGAGACAAGATGAAACCTCATCACGTGTTTTTACATTTAGGGACTGGGAATATATGGGGATAATTTCCAAAATCATAACTGTAAAACATTCATTAATTTTTTGTATTTTCTACGTGACTGATAAAGGTTGGAAACCGACACTTTTTCGACTTGTTTCTATTTTTATCATTAATTTTGAAAAATTTATATTTGATGATTTCAAAATATTACGAGATATAAAATATTCCTAGCATAAACTCCTAGCATAAACATAACAATTTGTCACTCTAGAAGGTTGTAGACACAATTTGCATATGGAGCTTTTAAAACGTATTTCAAGGTTCTCGAGAAACTGCTTTAATACATAGTGTAGAGATCCTTGTGGGGTTTTGGATCTTGATAATATTTCACGAAGAAATATATAATATCTCAAAACCCTGTCTTTTTTTATTAATTTACAAATAAAACATTTTTTCCTTTAAATTGTTTTTATGTCGAAAATATTTTAAAATCTCTTCTAAAATACATCCTTTTGTTAAGTACCTCTTTTTAGAACTAATTTCTTAACATACGTAGTTTACTTATGACGATTATTGTAATCATATACCCTTATTACTTACTCATCACTTTCGTACCTTATATCTCACAGTCTGGCCTATTATATTACAAATTATGATTTAACAATAATGCTACAAAGTACTTTGAGTTTTCGTACTACTTAAGTTTTTTTACCAATAGGATTTAACGATTTACTTACAAATACACTTATATGAAACCTGTTATACTCGACTCCATGAAAAACGCCTTATAACGATCTCTTATCTACAAAAAGTACTACTATATGGTTGATAAAATATTATTTAATTCTTTTTAACGTAGAATAGATTAAAGAGAAGTTTCATTCAATTGATTTTTATGTGGTACCTTTGGTTCATTTGTTTTTGAGCATCGAAGTCGGGAGCACACAATTTTATTTTCGACAGTATAACAATATTAGGGGCCTTCCATAACGCTCCCATGGTTATGGTTTTTTTAATATCGTTCTTCTGTGTTATTACCCTTTGTGCTACGTTACGTTGTTTTAAAAGACGCTTTTAACTTTGAATATTTCCACTGTAATGTATTTCCACTGTACTCAAACGCTCGGTGAGAGCTCAGAGCAACAATTCAAGTGTATCAAAAGTTTTTTCCCCATTACCAAACGCAACCAAAATTTAATCAACGAAGGGAGTTAGGGCTGGCTGCACATAATTGTTGGAGGAGGTGTAAAACCTATTGTTACAGTTGTAATATGGAGAGAAGACGAGATGTTAGCTTTCTTTGCGTAACGTAATTTATAGAGTCCGAAAGAGAACACTGAAATATATAAATATAATAATATTTTCTTGTATAATATTATTCTAAAGTATTTAATGTGAACCGAATCTCAACCTCTGTGTGAATTTTTCAAAATTATTAAACGTATTTACTATTTTTGTTGTATCCATATGTGTCTCGAATTCTTCCTTGTACGCCGGGATGTTGAAGATGCTTCATACGCATATTTTGTCAGGATCTATTTTTACAGAGGATTTTTTTTTTGCTGAGTGTGGTTGAACGGACGGACGGAGTGCCTTGTGCGGATGAGTGTACAAGACATACCGTGCCGATGATGGATTGACGTTGGTAACTACAGACTCTGGCTTACAGAAGCGACGCATCTCTTAACGCATCAGACCGTACGGATTCTGTCTCGTCCTGTACAGGGATTGAACGCTGTAGCGGTGTTCATTTGCGTTTTCACGTTATGTTGCATAGTTTTTATCGTACGACCAGAATTTCTTCACATTTGTTTCATCCTCTATTATTTGTAGTCTATACTTGGTCAGTTGCAATAAAAAAGGTTACAATTTAAACAACACAATTGGGCAATTTTTTCTCGTACCAATCGTAAATTGAAACACACTGAAACTCTCTCATGGAAGCTTCCTTTGGGTATTATTTTGTTCTTAATCCTGTGGAGATTAAACCTTGAGGAGTATCCTACGGTGATTTAGGAATATCAAAAGTTTTTAATTTAACAAAACGCTGAGCACTAGTTATTTCATAATATTTCGCTTCCGAATTTGGACAGTTTTATCACGTCTGCAACCCATACTCCCCAAAGCAAAGCGTCTGCTGTCGTCCCCAGCGGTCCTCCGTGTCAAACACGTCACACGTCGACAGAAAACTCTGAGCTGGCAGATGCCGACAGCACTCGAGTTCATCGCTTGCAACTCACGCCGCGCGCGCATGGAATCCAAAGCGTTTCGAGCAGATGCTGTTGCTTTTTTTCATTCCGATTACTGTCGCTTAAATCTAGGATTAGCCGTTTCTCTCGACTCAATGGGCTCTAGGGATGTTATCCGGCGCACGAGTGACTAGGAACACGGTCAATAGAATGCCATCTATAATTGATGTAAGCTTTGGAATTCGCAGTTCCATTCGACTTCCATACCAGAGATTTTAATCAGAATTTTCCTCACAAATATTTTAAAACAGGTTTTTATCTCTCAGTAGTACAGTACCTACCATCACTGGTGTCTCTTACTAGTCTTCAAAGAATACATCAAAATCTGGACAAAGGAGCTTCCATGGGATGAAAATTACCCACGGAATTATTTCAGTCATTTAATCTCTTGCATATCATTACCATATTATTTATTATTTGTTCTGATTACGAACTCAAAGGGATAATTCAATGTTTTATTAGTTTTATTCTTGAATTTATACGTAGTATTCATGTACAAAAATATAAAGAGGTGGAATTTTTTTTTAGCGTAATATAGATGATACGAAACATTGTTTTTGATTTTTCTTTTGGGGACCTTGAATATTTCATTTTCAAGTTGTGAAGAATAAGTTTTCTATTATGTACTAGTGAAACTGTTCCAATGTAGGCCCGAAGCGCCCAGGGGGTTCGTAGTGGTTGGAGTTCTGCAATTACTTAGCCACGGAACGAGGAGAGGATGAACCTGCCAACCTTAATCAAGGTCTCATGGAACGAGATAGGGAGGATTGGGATGTTATCTTTTTTTGTGGGGCTTTAGGGCTCGTCAACGGCAAGGTCATTAGAACCCTTGCAGGTGGGGAAAAATGCAGTTTCGCACCATAGAGAAGAGCCGTAAAGACTCTTCCCCGTGTGTGGGACTCGCCGAATATCTGGACCGTACCCACTAAAACAACACTTCTGAATTCAACAAATATCTAAATACAAAGATGAAAGAAAAGAAAACGAAACAGTTGCCGAACACATTATATCATAAAAAGAAAAAATCTAAAAATTATAATTTTTAAATTACGGAAAGGGTAAAAGGAAAGAAGACAGGGAAGAGGAAAAAAGAATGTAAATTTATTATTTTGCAAAAGGGATATTATCCATATGGTATAAAATATGTCAAAAAATTCAAATGATGTGGGATTTCCGACGATGTCTATTATTTTTAATGTAAAAAAAGAAATGAATGCTTTTCAAATTTTCCCATAACTTTCATGAACAAAATTAACTTATCCGGTTCTGCTGCGCGTTCGGATAAAAAAATACCAGCCTCTCCTTAAATAAGTAAAAAGTTAAAAATCTAACTTGATGCATATTTGTTCATGCTTTTAGTTGATGAACTTAATTATATTTTTGTTCTTTATGCAGTCTTTAAGAATCTTATTAAATTGCATACCTTAAGTTAAATTAAACCTATTCCGTTTCGCTTCAACTGTCTCTATTGGAAAGTGTTTTCATTTCACAAAATTCTAGGTTTTGCTATAAGAGTGCGCGAATACAGCATCATGAAATTTCTCGAACAGTATACAGTGCCCATCGACAGTAGATTAATGTGGCGCGAGATAACTTCAATCTGTTCTTTGGAACTGACGTGAACTAAGCTGCTTTTTTATTTACTTCATAACGTACAGTGAATACTGCTCGTGGTTTTTCTTGTATGTTACATGATCATTATATGAGTGTCCTTTTCTGTCTTTTTTCTTCACATTTTTTTACGTGTTCTCACCTTCAGTGCCGTCTCATCGTTGTCCGCTGGATTGCCATCATTTCTGATGTATTGTCCTTAGTTATGCAAAGTGTCGCGTATGCACTCTAATTCCGTAACATATTGATGGAAAACAATGTAAACGTTTTCTCGACTAAGAAGATGCTTTCTTCCAGATTTATCATACAAACTTTCTTTATTTGTTCTAGAAAACTGACCCTCTCTTACCCATAAAAGAGAGAATCCCGTAGGATGTGTTGTGGTGTTTCAATTTTCTATCCACATTTCCATTTATCGTCCCCCTCTTTCAATTCTGTGAAGATATGTATTGTAGTTCCCACGGTTTGTTGTGAATTCCTTGAGCACATTACTCATCTTTAACCCTTTTCTTTTCCGCTTTTTAGTCTTACATTCTTAATAAAGTAATAGGTTTCCTTCTTTTTTCATATTTTCCCTTTGAGTCAGCAACACTAGCATTAATTGCTCTATAATAAATCCTCACCCTTTTTATTTTCTTTCTTCATCTCTTTCCTATTAACATTTATTTTTTAAATACCTTCAGTAATTTTACTCTTTGTTAGTGTAGATCGATAGGCATTATTCCAGTTATTACTTGGAGCTCCAGTTGACACTGTTATCACACATGACCTGAGCCGAATCAAACATAAACTTTGAAGACTAGCTATTTTTTCTTCAAAAATTCTTCTTTTTCTTTATTAGATCTTTCTCCTCTATTGTTCATCTGTTACATCCAATCATCCGTAAGGAATAATATTTCTTTTTATGCAACCAACTCCTTAAGCCTTATTATTGATTTAATTTTCTCTAATACACAGATAGTCATTAAATAGTTTTCAATCATCAAATTCTACACCTAAATATTTCTTTTTCCTTACACCTTTAACTTTTTTGTTGTCTAATTTTATTATTGGCTCTCTCGATTTGTCTCTTATTGGGCCTCCAAAACTCATATCTTTTGTTTCTCGTTTGTTTTAAGCTTTATATTTTTTTTTCTGTTCACAAAATTTCAATACTTAATTAGCTTGCTGTTCTACTTTATATCTACTCTCACTTTCTGCAATAATAGATATATCAACCGCATATGTTACATATTTTTTTCTATTAATTTATTTAAAAGATTATTGATCACTATATTCCATAATGTTTACACAAACATAACACACCAACTTTTCACACCATCTCGAACCCTGCACAGCTACCAGCTCTGCCAAAACAATTGATAAGAACAAATTAATGAAATATCAAGAAATCATATAAATCATTGTCGAAGTAAGAGATATGATTGGATGTAAAAATCCCTTGATTGTCAGTTTATCTTTCCATTGTTTAGATCAATAATGCATTGAATATGCTATTTCAGATGAACCACTATTTAATAATATGATGAAACATCAGAAAATGCTAAAACATTTAATATTGTAATTTAACACGAGAGTAATTCCCTTTCATCCGAACGTTTGACAATTTCAGAACAATACAATAAGTAGTGTACACCAACAGAATTTACTACTGACCTGCTTCTGCCTGCGGTAATTGACATACGCGAACTCGCTATTGGCAAATGTTTCTGAATCTCCTCGCAAAATGTGTACGTGAGCGCACTCTCTTATTAAGAAGTCAAACTTCATTCGTTACTGGTCGCTGCGACCTAGGATTTTTGTTTGTTTGTGGGGTTTTAGGGCTCGTCAACGGCCAGGTCATTTGAGCCCTTACCTGGGATCTTTCAAAGTCACACGGCCACTGATTATAATAGAAAATACTATGTCTTATAAGTACCAATATCAAGTCGTTATCACTGAGCATGTGCCCTGAGGTACCTGAAAACTACTGAAAGGTGTCTGTTCGTTTCACCTAAATACCCTCCGTACTTTTGTCAATTCCCTTTAAAATTTATTTCTTTGCCCCACCATAACTACCCAAGTTTTATTCTGTTTTTGGTTCTTTCACACACAGTTAACATAGCAATGGTATTTAAATTTATTCTAATTTCATCAAAATTTGTACAATTTACTTCCATATTTGCCATTTCTTCACTTATTTTGCGAAACTCCATCGCAATTTATTCCCAATTGGCTTCTATGTAAGTTTCAATTTTCTTCGTTGCATTTTCCGTATCCTTATTTTTATGCAACTGTACAAATAAGTGTAGTGAGAGAAGAGGATGATTAGAGTATGAACGGAGACGGGAAAGTGTAGGTCTGTTAATCGTGATAGTTGAGCGGTCGGTGTATTGATACATTTCCCATAGATGTGTATGGCGTAGTGTAGTGCTTAGTTACGATTTGGCAGTTGGCCATAAAGGGAAGTATAAAGATGTGTTAGAAGTCTGTCGGATTCACTAGTGAGTGAATCAGGAACGTTCGTAAGAAATGTAACGTTGATTGTATCGGGAGTTCGCGACGGGAACTTGAGTGGCGTGGTCATAGAGAGCAGCGTCCAATACAGAAATTGGGAGTAACGTACTACTGGCGTTCGTATAATTAAATCTTAAAAATATATGAAATCTAAACAGACTAACATTGTATGGTTTTAAGTTGAAAATCATACCTCACCGGTCTTGTAATTGAAATAATTGCGATTATAATTAATGGTGTAAAGCATTGCGCCTTATGGAAACACATTTTTTTACATCACTTTAATGTACGTCACCAGACATTACTAAAATGAACACAGGTCTTAATAAACTCATTCTTTCCCGTGACAAATAACTCATTTCTCAAAATGTGGTTTTGCTTAGATGTAGTGCATACTTTAAACTGTAAACTGTGTGTACTGTCTCTCAGACAGCCCCACAACTTTGAAACCTAAAAAAAATTATTTTTTTTGGTTGGGGCTTTAGGGTTCGTCAACATCGAGGTCATTAGAGCCCATAACCTAAAAATATTCACACAAAATATTATTAATTTACTATATTTCAAAGAAAATTATGAAAAATTAAAAAATGGAAAAACATTTTGACTGATATGCAAATATTAACTTACCAGTAACATTTTTTAAATAAATACTTCGGCAACTTCTAAAGATTAAAGCATTATAACCTATGTAGAAATTCTGCTGATTATCAGAAATATTTCCTACGTACTTCAAACAAATTGTAACTGAGAGAAGACGAGAATTACAATTGCTTGACTTCAGCAGATGTAAGACTTCAGGACTACTGCCTCCCAATTAAGGACTGAACAGCTTTATACGAAAACGCGCTTAGTAGTGACATCATTATGTCAGTGGGTGTACACTCGCAAGGTATATATTAAGGGTTATTGACAAATACATTCTGACCCACGCATCATCTCAAAAAGATGGAATATCGATTTGAAGACTTTTTTATTTTTTCGATTCTTCCTACGCTTGATCATCATAAATTACGAGCGACTGTTCGACACTTTTTTAAATTAAAATTCTTGCTCTCTGCTAAAAGTCGAAACACTAAATACGTCAGATAGTACTATTACTAGTTTCACGTATTTTAAATTATACTACTACATATTAATAGATAAATTTTTATGGTCTCGAACTACGGAGAAAAGTAGATTTTTTCATTTCTGTATCTATCCTATTTTTGTAGGTTGGTAAACACTGAAGACACATGTTGAAAATTTTAGACCCATACCGTTAAGACTTTTCTATTTTAAGTTATTGGGAAATGTATTTTAAAGTATGTAGCTTTTTAATAATCGGAAAAAATAAAAAATAAAATGATTTTCTATACTATCTGGGGACAAATAAAAAATTAACTCTTAGATACCTACAAACGAGACAATAGTTTTGACAAATCTCTTTAAAATGTTTAAAACTCTCGTTCTTGCAAGCGAATGCAAGGTGGCATGTTCCATCTTGTTCCAAGCAAAAAATTGATGGAAAAGTGCACACAATTGGAATTGGTGCGTACCGCACGTTAGCATTGTTTTAACGGGAGATAACTTCCGCATCTTTTGCGTTGCTTTTTTAAATAAATTTTGAGGAAAATGTTTAATAAATATATACAAATAATACGACAAATGTAACAAATGAGAACGATAAATCGTAAATGGGAAATTTTGAGCAACATTATATCATCCACTCCTCTTTTCATATTGTATTTAACGTTCTTGAAACCATTTTTATTGAGTGTTCCACATTTTTATCGCTACGAAGTAATATTTGGAGGCAGGAGTTGTTTTTCCATTTTTGGTATTTCTTACCGCACTCCCTTCAGTTCTGTACAGTATTTTTCAGAGCTCCGTCTCCTTTCCCCAGGTGCGTGTGAAGAGACGTCGATGATGTGTATCCTAGCGTAAATTGCTCTTTCTAAGAATTTCTTCTCCTAAGATGAAGAGATTTTTCACGGAAAAGAAGAGACATCCGTTTCATTACAAGTTATATTTCGTTTCTTTTACAGGTTTTGAGAATGTTCTGGGAAATATATCCTAATTATCCTGTACGTCTGCACCTGTATTATCTAAAATCATTTTAATATATTTACCCATAAAAATTTACTTCATTGTTTTATAATACAAGCTCTGTCCCACAAATACGTAGGCTAAAGTAATTGGAGAGAAAACTGCAAAAAGTTATTGATTAAAATTATTCAAAATAGTACATCCCCCACACATCGACACACCGTGCATGCTACAGCCTCTCTCGGTACGCTTCCTGGAAGGCGACGATAGGGACCTCATTAAGACACCTTGTCACGGCTTCTTTGAAGTCATCTTACGTTTCAGAGTTGTGTTCCTCCAGGCTCTTTTTCATTCTTTGGAATAAGAAAAAGTATGTCGGTAACATATCGGTGTTGTACAGTGGTTGGGGCGTCGTTACTACCTTGTACCCGGTCACGAGGAAAGTGTTGTGTGACGGCGCACTGTCGTGGTGCAGCCTCCAGTTGGAGAAGTCTCCTTCATAGGACGTTGCACTCTTTTCTGTAGCATTTCCAGAAGTTCCGCGTAAAACCTATTGTTCATTCAATGTTCCTGAAGCATAAGATCTTTGTAGATAACACCTTTTGATTTGAAAAAGACGATTAGTATTGCATTCACCCGGTACATGGACGTCCAAGGCGTTTCTCGTTGTCTACCTCGTCTGTTTTCCAAGGAAATCTTATACCAGCAGTTAAACTTCATCTACCTAAGCATGATTAACTATGGTCATGATCACCGAAACCGATTTTCCACACGTAACGTAATCTGGTGTTGATGCTTCATGCATCGTAAATTTATCACGCGAAACTCGAACAGCGGTCCCCACACTTCATCGCCCCGCAGAAAACCGGCGAATATTGCGTTGCTTTCTCCAGGTGTCCGGTCGGTGGGAAAAATCATTCTACTTCTTTTGGCATAGACATTGTATGTAAGATCTTACACAGCACGAATATTAAGAAACGAGAGAAAACTAGGAGGTCATCTCTGACAAAAAAAAATGATCAAAAAAGTTAATATCAACCTAAGTTCGCAACAAAGCAATTAGTACTGTCACTTTTGATTACACGTTTTATGGAATTAATTAATTTAAAGTATATGTAATTACTATAATACTGGACTTAAACTTGCTTCGCTATTACTTGAAGGGGCGTCTGAAAAGTGTTGTGTAAGCTGGACCAGTTTCTGATATGCGGACCCTTGAACCCTGATTGTGAACGGTCCTCGTAGTCCATGATGCTGTTCGGATACAGACATCGGTGATCCATGGTACGACGTGTGAATACTTTCATTGCAACCCTTTGTGGCCACTTCAAACGTCTTTTGCAATATGGAAGCAACGTAACGTTCAAATACTATTTCTTTTGTTGCGGACTGAACATACATTTCCGGAGATGAAATTTTCCTTCTTTTCATGTCAGGAATACACCCCTGATATATGTCCCCTACTTCATACTCATACGGCGTAAGAATGACAAATTAAGTAAATAATCATCCTACTTGAACGCTTATTAATTTTCAAGAGTCATTGAAGTTTATGTCTTGTTATTGATACCTTTGTCTCGTATTCTTCTTCAGCAGCGTTAAATCCATTCCTTGTTTAGTAGTGTTTTTACGTGTCAAATCGAATGAAGGTAAACTATTTAAAACCTTGAGATCTTGAAATAAGTCAAAGCATTTTGTGGCAGTTCGTGTTTTTTTTCTATTTGTGGAGGAAAGTGCCCATAGTCGGACTCTCATTTTGTTTTGGATTAAACAGAATGAGAAAAAAAATCAAAATTATCTAAATTTATACACAATTTGCATTTTATTTTTACGAACAATAATGACACACTGGTAAAAAATTATTTTCCAGAACCTTGCACTCCGACAATTTTGAAAATTTTGAAAGTCGCCAATCCGTCCGTCGGATCAGTCGTTAAAAATAATGAAATAACACAAAATTTGTGAAAAAGGTATTAAATCAGAGAAAAAATAGTTCTGTAATCTTCCAGTTGATTGTAGAAATTCTCTATAGTTTCTTAGACAAATTCAAGATTCTTTATGTAGTATGTTACTGTAGCTCGTTTCTGAGATTTTGGTTTCGTGGCGTTAAGAAGAAAACTGTTTCTCAGCTATTTTATATTTGAAAGGATATTCAATCTTATTTCTGTCATTTTCGGCTATTCTTCGTAAGTCATTACGAGTAAACCCTATAAAAAAAGCTTCCATACCGAGAAAATGGTGAACCAGCTCTTCAAGAACCTTAAACAAAACTATGATTTTTGCCCTTTTGTTTTTCCTAGATTTTTGCAAATAAGCATTTCCTAGATTTAAATTCCTAGATTAAAATAGCATTTCCTAAAAACAACAAAAAATGGATCACTATGTAAAAACCTTTTTCCACGGTCAAGACATGTAATAATTAATAAGACACAAATAAAGTAGGTGACATGTACTTCCTCTTTCAGAATAGTAGATGCTCAGTTTATTATTTGCAATTGATCCTGTTGGAGTTTAAGAGAATCGAGAGCCAGGAGACTTGGGGATTCGCTTTAGGGGAGGAGTCGAGATTTTAAATTTTACTACTGCTTAAGCATTTAATATGAAAACTCATAGTGTATTCTTTTAAAACAAATATCTGCGATATATTTCAATATAAATGTATTCAATAAGACTTAAGCTGGAGTATCCACTGGTTCTCGGAAACGGTAATAGTGACAAATATTTTTCTTGGGCAACAAATTATCCACAAAATAGCAACAAATTATTATGTAGGTTCGGGCTTGGCGCTATAAAGTGGATACTCCAGATTAAGACATTTATAAGTCTTAAGCTGGAGTATCCACATCTATATATCCGGAACCAATTGATATATCGAAATTCTAACTGGTGAATTATTTGTTTACTATGTGTTACACAAACACAAACGTTTTTTGTGCGACCTGTTTGAGCTAATGAGTAATTTTTCATTACCAGAAATCGATTTAACAAAATAAGCCTTTAATGTTATATTTTATATATGATAGAAAAAATAATGTGATGTAACTGTTAAGTTATCTGACATAAAACAGATACACGATGAGTTTGGTGTGTGAGAAAATAGCTCTTGTGTAAGGCTAAAATTAAAACCTATCTAGTATTTATTAAATGAGTACAGAACATTGGTATTCCAAAAAATACTAAAAAATATGTTTTTATTGAAACGGTAACTTGTATCTAAATTATTGTCCAATCGCTTATTGAGAGCGGAGATCAATGAAACGGTAATGCATTCTAACAACTATTCATCGCATAACATTTTAAATTTGAATTACGCAAAATAATTGTAAAATAAATTAAAGCAAAGATTATATACCATAAATGTTAACAATAGGGGACACGATCAATTTATAGCGGATTACAGCACGTTTTCAAGAGACGTGTTTAAGGTTAATGGTTCGTGTCGCCCTGATGATGTTGAATGACTCCACATCCGGCGAGAGCTGAAATTTCCTGGAAAAGCAGATGACTGGCTTGCTGCTGACCCCTCGATATGACTCTCGTATCATATCAAATACGGCAATAAACTTAAAGGTTTTGTAGTTGTCGAGATTTTTAAACCTAAAAGTTTTCTTACATAAAAGATTAAAAAATATTTTTATTGGATCATAATTTTTAAATGAAATTTTGTATAATACATGAAAAAAAGATAGTTTACTCTTATTATACGAGCAATAATTATAAGCTTAAATCGGCTATCTCATAAAATTATGGTGGGATTTTGCCGAGATATATTGTTTTTGTAGTATCAGGAATCGAATGGCGTAAGTGTTAATATTGGGAAAATTAGTTTTTTTAAATTATTATACGAGCAATAAATGTAAGTTTAAATAGGCTTTCGTCTGGGAACGTCACACAGTCTCAGATACATCTGCTGAGAGCGCTCACCTACAGGTCATGACATTTGAGTGTTCTCTGGAATGTTTTCCGCAGAAACAATGAACAACACTCTCTAACGATGACTAAAATGTTAAATGACCCAATTCCCAGTAGCTCGGGCGCTGTTCCGTGACACCTGGACAGTCATGGGTATTATAATAAATAATAATTCATCGGTAAAATAGCAATCCCTTTATTAAAAACTTACTTGAAGATATTCTTATATTGACTAAATGCCAGCGTTTCTCTATCTCCTAGTAAAATAATACTAAAAGTTAAAAAACATATAAAAGGTTTTCTTAACTTTTCTGATTATTTTAGTAACATATAAAAATGTTTCTTAATTAATTTTAAACATAAATTTCATTAAATTAAGGAATTAAATTAACTTATCAAATTAGTTATGAAAAATGTCTATAAGTTCATTTACTAAAATTGTATGTACGTAACTATAAGAAAAGAAAACAAACAGTCATACGAAATTGTAGTATTTGTAAAAGGGAAATGTGGCGTGCTATTGAAGCTTATCTACATGGAGCGATAGGAGGTAGGAGTCTATTGTTAGTAGGTCGACCGCTTAGCTGAGTTTACTAACAACTTGGTCCACGGGGAGGGGNAGGAGTTGTTAGTAATAGTAAGAGGTATTCATACTAGGAGGAGATGGATAGACGAAAGAGAGTTCGCCTTTCAGTACTCACAGCTAAATGAACTGGGACATTCATGTGAAGAAGCTACAATTTTCTCTCGCCCCACCGGGAATTAAACCCGGGGATGACAAGATGATGAGCTAGAAAGTTACCACCTAAGCCAAGGAGGGGCCTTGAACGAAATTGGGAAATACGTAAAACAAAAAAAAATTGAAAATACACCCAACAGAAAAGTAAGTCTGTTTTGGTTTTATTTGTAATTGCATATGAAAGATGGTGTCATAAAGTAGCGTCGCTCGCAATGAGATGAAGTAGTATGGAAGAAATACGATCAAGGTTTTCTATTTAATTTTATCTGTCAATTTTACGACGGAAAATTGGTTTTCGAAGTATGGTCAATTTCTACTAGACTAACCACAAGACGATGATGAACATTGTATAATCACTTGATTGTGAAAGAGGTATCCAATATAATTTCCTTTGTCGTCTCGATATTAACAAATAACCTGAAATATTTTGCTAGTAACAAGCTAGTAGTTATTTTAATGTCTCCCTTAAAATAACCACAATATCATATGAACTCTTAAATTAATTTTCATTATTGATTAGTAAGAATTTCGAACCTTATATTAAACTTAATCTTGTGAAGATTCCTTTATCATTGCTTTGAACCGAATAGTTCATTTGCTTTTCCTGAAACTTTCTGTTTATGACATAAAAGCAACGACATGTAACAAATGACGACAACGAATCGTTCGTGATGAGAGCAAAACGAGAATTAGTGGGGTTGTTACGATATTTGCACTTTTGTTAGTAGTTGTAGGTTTCATAAATAATTTATCGTTAAAATCAGCATTTAAGCTAAACTGAAGATGTTTTTACCATATCTTTGATTGTTTATAATGATTTGGCTTGAATAAAATATGTTTATCTCATTTTAACAACATTTTTTGTTGGTTTTAATAAATATTGGATCAGTAAATGCTAAACGGGACAGGAGACGAAAATTGTATTTTAAATTTAGCTGGTATTTGGAACCCTTAGAGATAGATACACTTATTTATGGGCATTCAACATGTAATTACAGAGCATGTCTTTTTTCATATTTTTAGTTAAAGTTTTTTTTTCATTTTCTTGATAATTATAAAATGAGACTCAGATCACTTATAGCAATAACAATTCATATGTTTTTATGACAAATCTTTCTTTTTTTTCTAGTTCGAAACTTCAGTACGTTTAACAGATAGAATCGTGATGGATAAAACTACTCATCTTTCATGTTCCCAAATTGGAACAGTAAAATAATTTTTCGTGGGTATTATGACTTGAACATGCGTCAGGTAAATAGTATAGCGTAAATATGCTTTTGAATCTTTTATTCATAAAGGGTGTGGGGGTGATTCATAAAATGTACTTAAATCATTTAACGGTATTCCGTTTACTTTGTAAATAAATGCATACAAATTTTGGTACGTAAGGTATATTTTTTTAACTTATTAAATCTAGATAAAAGTACAATAAGTTGAAGTACAAGTAGCTGTATTTAATACAAACAGAACTCTTGAAATGTCTGCTCATAAAATTTAAGTTCACCTTTCATGTAAAAAGGTAAGAATCTCGTCTGAGTAACCTCAGAAGACCCGACAAAATTCCTGGAAATATCGACGTGTTGCTACGCTTCCCTGCTTTCGTTTATACCTACTTCTCTTGCAGAAACAACTCATCCACCCACGATGTGTCTTCTCGTTATATCGATGTCTCCATATCTTGTCGTCTTCACTCCCCCAGGACTGCGTCGTCCGACTTTCTTCAGACGCCTTTCCTTATACTTTGAAATGTAGAACATTTCTGAGAAAATCGGTTCTTCAACAGCGTTGTATGACATTTGACTCGTTGAACTGTGAAATGTATTTTCTACTTATTGAAGGTATAACAATAATATTGCAAATTTAAGTACATTATGGGTTTACACATGATCGCACACATTTATATGGACATCAAACATTATTTCTCATTTCAATTCCAATATAATTTAAGAAGGATAGTTTGTTTTACTTTTGTTACATAAAATGTATTTTCCTGATATAGTTATTCAATAGTTGCCACCCGACCAAGTAGCATTTCATATAATATTATGAAATATAGTACCATTGACGTTGGTCTAGTGGTACTGACTTCGTTTCCATCACATCTCGTGACCCTGATTGGCTGAACTGATGAGATTTGCAGCTAGTTTTCCTCGCCTACTAAAGTACTATTCGTTTGCCTGCAGCGTATTAGTTTAGGTAGAATAATAGGTCTCATGGTATGAATATTGCCATGTGACAAAAAATTATTTTAAATATTTCAAAACTACCATGCATCGTATATGAAGGCGAGGTTCCCAAAATAACATGACCTTGACTAGAAATAAAATACAATTGACTACGGCAATAAACTTAAAGAATTCTACAAATTGAACGGAATTTTGCTAATAGTAAATAAACCATTTGTATAATTTCTCTTCATAATGCTCCTAGTAACATATTTTTTACTTTAGGTCACGTGTTCCCATTGCCTTTCCATATGGTTGAAGCTTAGTCCATATTAGTTCACAGGTTGTCCTCACAGAGCTCTTGGTTATGTGAGCAGAGGTTTTACAAACCTTAAAAATCGTGTTGATCTTTGTTATTAACACGATAAATTTCTTTGACTGATAACCTTTGTTTTTACTTACAAAGCGTTTTTAAGGTATTTTACATCTTGATTTATTTTCTGTAATTGGTCTATATCCGAGCTTGATCATGTTCAGAATCGATAAGCGGTAAAAGTTTAAATTTAATTACGAACTGTATTGTCAAATCAATCATAAAAATTTTTATTGAGTTAATTAATTTCGTTCCTACAATGTTTTACAGAGAGAGAGAGAGAAATAAATCACGCGAGCTCATCCAATAATTGAACCAGTAATTAATTACAAAAATTTGTGTTCGATGTCCTTCTTGGCAAGTTGCGGATCTTAAACAACTTTTTTTTATGGAAACAAAAAATTGTGAATGTTTTCTCTTATGGATACCGGTGAAGAAAATGTACCGTAAAGATTTATTTTTGTTACTCGAGCATGTTCCCAGTACTTACATTGTATCGATTTAGTCCTAAAATGTTGTAAATTTAATTTCAACTTTATGTATATCATGAGACCTTGTATAGACTTTACACAATATATTTTGTAAACGTTTTACAAAACACAACGTTTCAATAAAATAAATAAAAAAGAATAAAAAATGAATGTAAGTAATATAATTATAACTAAGTTTAACAGAATATTACACCAATCCGTCAGTTAACGCCAGATGCTCTTGAGTAACATATCATTCTTCTTCTTCCTCATGTTGCTTTTCTTCTCTTTCCTTTTCTAATAGAATAGAATAGAATTTATTACTACTACAGGTGAGATTTCACTTGGTGGCAGCATACATAAAGAATGCATTTATAAAACACATGACATATAGGTACAATCATGCAACAGAAACACAAAATTACAAATTAACTACACATGAGCACTAAATAAACTTTACACACACAGAATAAACGGATCGTAGCATTAGTATATATACATAAGTTAATTTGTAAGTGAGGGAGATATTAATCTGGTGGATACATGTAAAATATATAAAAAATAAAACTCTTGAATTTATTTTTACTTCCTAATTTTTTTCTGCATCCCTTTACCCGGAGAGTTTTTGGATCTAAGAGAGGTTGCTGAGCCCGATTGTGCTCCCACGACACCCGCCGGCAAATTGTTCCCGTTCCTGATTAACCAATCGAGAAACGAGTATTTTTCTACGTCTGTTATTTATGTCCTTTCCCTGATTTTAAAAAAGTGATCTTTTCTACCCAATCTAGTCGGTTTTTCTAAACGCGCTTTAACATCCCGCACTGCTGGTATGTTTTTAAGTATACTGAACAGACATCCCAGTCGCGCTTTTTTCTACCAATTTGCAGATTTTCTATTTTACGCAATTATTCGCATTTTTACACATGTTTGTGAATTTAATCGCTATTTTCTGATTTTTTTTGTAATTCTTCTATTAGTTACTTTCTATATAGATCCCATCACTTTCACCTTTTTGTTTTTCATCCTCTTCCTTTTCTTCTTTCTCTTCTTACTGTTCTTCATCTTATTCCTCTTCTTATTTTTCTTATTTTTCTCCTCTCTTTTTCTTCATCTTCTCACTCTTCTTCTTCTATCTTCTGCTACTACTTGTGTCCCGTAGCGCCCTTTCTTTCGCGGGATAACGCCACCCCGTTTTCTGCCCCCATAATAAATGAGCATGCAACACTCCCTGACTGGCTGGAGGATACGCTCTGGTACTTGCCACCTCGGTGGTATCATTTCATGAGTTTTAACCAACGCTTTAAAACGTTCCCTAAAGAGCAAGTAGGCTTGCGCACAACTCAAAAAACTTTGCAATGCCTTGGCGCCACGTTTTTTCTATTGTATGGCAACATTTGAAAATCCTTTTCTCTTGAACAGGTACAGTACAATTTCCAAGGATATTTTGAAGATTTTGGTTATTCAAAATTCATTATTTTGAAATTGTCGTAACTCAACCTTACAATTATATTTAGACATCATTTCTTTCCAATTTGCTCACCCATGTCATGGTTGGGTGGAACAAGAGACTTTATGACCTGCACCTCCTCATAAGACAATATATAAATATATAAAAAATTATTGTTCAACATGCTCTTGTTATACCACCTTATCATAATTATTAATTAGATGTGATGATCTCTCTTAAAAATTTGTTACTACAAGGCTCCATCCTCACACAACTATAACTCATGTATAACACAGAATGACTATTTCCAGCTCAAAATTCTCATGCTATTTTCTCAATCTGTAATCCGTTATAAACATGCAAATTAGCTTCTTTTACTTGTTTCATATGTTTTAAATTCTGCAACTCGTTTCATATGAAGAGTTTAATAAATTTGTTTTAAAAAAGATGTTTCATAACTTAATAATTTATTTCATACGTTCAGGATTTTTATGCAGAAATTTAATGTTTTTATCTCTTCTCTTAAACTTTTCTGAATGCTACATGCTCACTTTAAGATTAATGACAATAATTATATGATTAACATTACTTTTTCCAAAACTATTATAGTTAACTGTGGTATTTAAAATATAATTTAAAAAATATTACTTTATAGAGCCAATTTATTGCCAACTATCTTCAATTTCTAACTTCGTAACCTAATAAGTGCACTGAAGACGCTGCACTGAGGACCACGAAATGGATTGAAATCAATTTGCGAAGGTAAGAAGAGTGTACTACACATTCCAAATTATTAAACTTTCAAATTTCTAGAAGCAACATTTACTGAAATACGAAACCAAGAACGGATAATTTTAGCGCATAGTTGCGATGAGCCGCCATGTTGGCAAATGCATGTGTCGAAGCGTCGTGGCATGGAGACAGAGGTCCGAAAGACATTCCATTCCATACAGCTTACACCTGAGCATTCCATAAGCGTATAGCACGCTCAGAAGGCGGCAGTGGTACCACGACGAGCAGTGAAATATGGCGTTTCCGAACGGTAGCACCACCGTTTGAAAAATTTCCTGAGCATTCTGAACGAACGTCAGTGTACAGCGTTAGGAACACTAATGCCAAAAAGACTGAGTATGCAACTATTCCAGCCTGCAAGACCCATCCTCAATTTTTGAGGAGATCATGTGAGTCTACGACGACATTGCTGTAATGTGAGTCCCTGTCTCATCCATCTTAACAGTTGGCAAGTAGTGAACCCAACATTGCGTAACCGCTTGCCGTTGGGTTCACTACTTGCAGAATGAGATAGAGTGAGTAATAGGGTTATTACCTGTGGAATGGCACCTATCTTTGCCGTTGAATCAAATCGTGAGTGATATCCGTCAGTCCCGTCTCCTCGTTCCGCGTGGTGAACCTCCAGTCACTGTATGTCACGTCTGCGTGGCTTGCACATTGCACCAACATCGGACGATTGTGGTGCAGTACAACTGGATCTAATAGCCTCCCGGAACCCCAAGTAGCGACCCTATGGAATTATGTCGATCCACTCGTACTGGGATTGAACGCGGCACCGAGGCATAGTGCACTTGATGATATTTTTCCACACACCCTTAAGATGTGCCATTTTATATCCTACATTGGATAGACATCACAATCCCCCAAAGGTAGTCAGTACAAGTCCGAGAGTGAAAAGGATTAATATGAAAATGCATTCTGAACTTAGTTTTCTATTTATATTCTTTTCGTAAATCATAAATTCCGTTAACACATCAATCGTATAGTAAATTTGTAGAATAGAAGTTTGTACATTTCTTTACTTATTTTATAATGTATATTTAATTATTACAATTGTGGTACTGCGTTAACAGGTATTAAAAATTAGTCATGATTATACACGTTCCCGTATTCAAATCGATTATTTCAAGATTCTCGTCAACTCAATTTTTATTTTTCAAGACGTTTCTCTACCGCAGATTTCTAACCTTTCGCGCACCCATTCTCTTTGAGGGAGGCTTACTTTGAAGTCTATAAATAATCTTTTATGTGTAGTGTTCGAGGATCCTGTAGATTTCTTTTTTACCTTAGAATATCTGTTTCTTTTCGAAGAATATCATTTTATTTCTTTCATAAATCTCTCTTTCTTGTCCGTAAATATCACCGTTGCTCAACAATTGGTGTACAGTGTACTTTTTTTTTTTTTTTTT
>NNCF01127365.1:585957-601476 GCA_002313205.1 Laupala kohalensis
TGGCGTCGGGATCGAAAAGAACAAGAGGTGACCAAGGGAGATCAGGAAAGAGAAAGGAAGGAGCATGGCACAAGTAAGTGGAAGTAATGCCAGACTCAGCTCGGGGCCCCGTGTTCGCCAAACACGTACTTACTAGACATAAGCCCCCTGGGGGGTACAGTGTACTTACCTATCTTGCATTCGCATATAACATCCTCTCTTTTTCGAAACCTTTTCAAGTAGGAAATTAGCTGTCCGGTTATTATTTCGATTTTGAATTTAACCATTTTATGTTCATTTTTTCATTTGACATATTTAAAGTATTCAAAACAACTGCTCTCACCTTTCCTATTTCCCTCTTAGTCCGTCAACCATCAAACAACATATCAGTTAATATCATTTGCCATTTCTATCTTCACTATTTTGCCATTTCTATGTTCCTTATTCTTTAGGAGTCTCATGTATTACTTCTCAATACCCGTTATTACTTCCAATGCTGCTGCTGTAACCTTCCGACAAACGTCGCCAATGTTTAGTTTTTACATTTGCTGGGCACTCATTTTATTTCGCATTTATGAACATTAATTATATTACCTCACATCGAAGCAGCGTGAATAATAAAAGACTTTATTCTTCCCGTATATAGATGAACTAGATCTAGACGAACTTTGATCTTAGTTATACGTAGTTCACGCGCCATATTTCATGAAGCGCTGAGAGGGAAATATGGCTCTGAATAATGTCATTTCCCACTACATTTTTCCTTTCTGCACTTAATAGATGCTGAATAGTCATAGCTCTCTGTGAGCTGTGTTGACTAGCCTAAAACTATTGTCGAGCCTTGTACTTATTGCTTGACAACAGCAGAGAATATTATAGGGTAAAGTATTGTCAACTTTTGTGCTTTACGCGGATTGTTCGCGCCATTTTCATCCTAAGCTTATGTTTTAGCAAATAATAATAATAATAATAATAATAATAATGTATATTGTCTCTTACTTGGAGCAAATGTCGTGCACAATATTTCTCCATATTCCTCTATCTCTTGCTATCGCTCGCATCTCATTCCTACTTTCGCCAGCTTCTTTCAAAATGGATCTTCTCCATCTCATTTTTGTGCGTCCTCGTTTTCTGGACCCTTGAGGGTTTCACATCAAGGCACTTTTCGATGGTTCATAATCATTTTTTTCTAAGTGTGTGATGTGTACACTAGTTTTTTGAGATGTTGAATCAGTTTTCTCGAATTTCTGTTTCCCCCGCATCATTCTTTGCAATACTCAATGTAACACTAGTATGAAACGAAGGGGTGACAGAATGCATTCCTGTTGATGTAGGGAAGGGTTGAGATTGTTGACCATTAACTGTTGTATCCCTCTTTCAACAGATTGATATACTTGCTGGGTAGTCCTCCTAACTTCAATTCTTCCCATATCTTATAACCTGTGACAGAATCAAATGCTCTTTGATAATCCACAAATAGGATATACGTAGGAGACTATTACCTCCCATCTCTATGAAACCACTCTAGAAACAATGTTCCCACGATTGGCTTGAAACAAATAATTTTTTTCCGTCACTCCGGAAAAAAAATTTTCATTCCATTATTATCATCAAAAATTACACCAAAGAGAAAGTAGTCAGATGTAAAGATGAAGCACGTGTTTTTCATTGTACAGAGTCTATCAATTTGGTCAGTGAATGTACCGCTTAGTTGACTGCGGAGAGGGGGTAGAAAAATTATGTGTTCCAACAACCGCCTACGCTGGCTGCTGCGATCTATACTGTGATTTTCATTTTTTTACGAACATTGGTTACGAATTGTCTTACTAGATCATTTAGGGTTAATGCGTACAAAGAAATTATCATACTCAATTTCTGGTGTAATAGTTGTAGGATATACTCGTATTGGTTATAATTTCATTTTAAAATATGATTACCTTCTCTGGTCAAAATCTATCCACACCATGAGTGTTTGGAACCTGTACATCTTGTGATTCAAGGAAGTCCCTATGATATTGTGTGAGAAATGATATGATTAGAGGGTTTCTGAGAATATAATTTATGTTAAGTATGTATGGGGAAGATTTTTTATTGTATTCACAATAAAGTCTCCTCCTCTCCAAAATAAATATTCCAAGTAGGTTTTAAAGAACAAGATTTATTGCGTGAATATGTAACCGTCTTGGAACAAACAAATGAATAGCACAAGACGACAAACGGTAAAGCAATTGAAAGTTCCGTGTGAACTTCGTTCTCACGTATAACTGGCGTTGATCACAAGTAGTATTCCCTGCGTTGACAGAGGGCGTTGCCGGTGGCAGCAGTCCACGGAATACAGCGATCTGCGGCGTGACGACACCACCAGTCGAAGTCGTCATAGTAGTATGCCTTGTATCGATTCTTGAAGTCGATAGTTCCGAGTCGGAAAGTACTTCAGTCTCTTGATTTTTGAGGTTAGACGTTGTTTACAGCGTCGTGCGAGGTTTCTTCAATCACAGAATGGACTTGGTCGATTTCGATGTCGTGAAATATTTCGATCGCCTAGTTTGGAGATAGGCGTTTTTCAGCGTCGTGCGAAACTTCTTCGGTCGCCGAATTTGGGAGATAGAATTTCTCCAGCGTCTGGCGTAGTCAGAGTTTGACTTTGAAGATTTCTTGAACTCGTAGGAATATTGTCAGCACCCAGTTTGAAGATAGAATTCCTTCAGAGGTTCGGCGTAACTCGGAGCTCCGGAGCGCGATGTGAACAGTTCAAAAGCTCGAGAGATAATGATTTTATCGTTGCTAGAAGGTATAATTTAAACAAAGACATATGACGGTCTGGTGGACCCAACACTGTGTCGCAGTTTGTTTCTTGAAATTCTCCAGAAATTTCCTAACAGGCTAGACGGAGTTCTCGTGTCTTCGAGCGTCTCCGAAGGCGTCTCCCTGCCGTCATGGAATCGCAATTGAGGCGATCTTTGTTTCATGGAACCTTCTATTGTTTACTATGTTGGAGGTTCCTTGGCGTCGTAGTACGGGACTCTCTTGTGTAAAGAGTGGTGTCGCCTTGGGAACCAGTAAACAACATTGCGAACATGTAACATTTCGTAGTTCGTGTTACATGGGGGAGCTTTCAACGTATTATTTGTATGAAGGTATGTACCTTTAGTTATATGTAGGAATTGTGTTCCTACAAGTATAATTAATATTATGTTATACCGTTTATATTTATATTGTCTAATGTGATTCATGTTCTGTGCAAAAAAATATAATAAAAGAAGGCTAAGGTGACAGTCTATCGAAAAAGGAAAGAGAGGGTTTGTTTGAGGTACTATGTATGGTCTAGAAGTATAGTTTCCATAACGTATCTTAAAGTATTTAAATTTTAAGACACACGATCGTCTTGCATGTTTATTCCATCTTATATCTACTACCAAGAACAGATAAGATTATTATGATCCACGTTTTTACGGTAATTAAACGGAATTAAATTTAATTTCGAATTTGAAGTGAACACAGCAAAAAACCCCTCTCTCCCCGTGCTGTTTTCTTGTGATGAAAAAGAATTTCCGGTTCTTCAAATATAGGTTTATCGGTAAGCTCACTCATGTTGAAAATTCCATGCAATAGCACATTTTTCAGACCATTAGGCGGGTGCCGATATTATTGATTTATTTTAATATTTCCTTCACAAGTTTTCGGGAAAAAATATGAACATGGAACAGAGAAATATGCTTAATTAAGGCTTCTAAATTTTCAAAGTAATAGTTAAATAATGAATATATGAAACGTATATTTTTATACTAATATCTTGTATTAAAATCCAGTTCATTGCATAAAATGTCCAGAAATAAATTAATAGAAACCTCGCATGGTGAAGATAATCATTTGAGTTTAAAAAATTCGTCCGCTATAATAATCGTGTACCGAAACGAGTTATCCATTAAATTTTAATTTAAATTGTTTTACACATTCTGGATGTTGCCAAATACTTAACTAGAAATAAGTGATATAAATACTATAATAAAACAAATATTTAACAAATAGAGAGATTTCAGGTTTGACGATGGAATGATGGTATAAAGATTGATAAGCTAAAGAAAGCAACATATTTTATGTTGTAGGTACAGATATAGCCTGTATTTAAAAATACTTTTTAATAACAGAATTACCTTTAACAGCACAAATACATTAACTATTATCATTATCCCGATTCAAAAGACCGATCTTCACTCCGCGTAATAAACATTCGTTGTTCTCTGTTGTATGATCACCATTTGCCTCTTAATTCTTCAGCCAGTATTTTCGAGAACGTTTTTGATATGTTATTCTAATCTGGAGGCATCTACACGCTTGTTTCATGTCAAAAGATAAGACTACCTTAAAATTTTAGATTTAAAAAAGAGTATGTCAGGGATCGAATCAAAATTTGCTTGGTAGCGACCCCTAAAATATTTAAAAAATATGAAATATGTATGGAAATCTTCTCTTAAAACAAAACGAAAGGGGAGGGTGCTCCATCCAAATTTATATTTTGGTTTTTCTAACAACCGGCTACTGCTTATATGTTGCTTATATACTGCGAAGTGTGTTCATTTTTACATACACGACATGCATCAGCTGAAGAATACCATGAAACATTTACCATCATCCTTTACTATCCGCCCAAGTGATAATTTAAATTGGGATACATGGAGCAAAATGACAATAGAACAGATTCACATGAAATTCTCTCACTGCGAAACACATGAGGAATATACCAGAACTTCTTAATTAATTTAAGTTTTCTTAAAATTTAATACTTTTCGTATTCATTACTTAATTATAATAACAAATTTGTGAGGATAAAAATAAGATGACTCCACCAATTATAACAAATTTTAATTTAGAAGATAAGAGGGGTCCACGTTGGGACGCCAATTATAACATATTTCAATTTTGAAACGGAGAAGGTAGCCATTCGTATAATATCAAATTCATGGCCCACTTACCTGGTCCGCTCGGCAGGGTTGGTCTCGAGGACGAGGAATCCTCTAGCTAGGAATCGCAAAGAAGGGATTGGGTTCGGCCGATGAATTGCGTAAAACACACAATAATTCTTCTCAAAGGAAACACAGTTTGCATATAATTATTATTGACAAAATATATGAATACTTCTGTACTTATTACTTAATCCCGTTTGAACACTCCCCTAAAATGCATGCTACATATACTAACAATCTACACATGTCAATCTCTCACTGTTCTTAAAACATTACCAACAGAATTTATCCGTTTAAAGATTACTCGATCTGATGACTCATTTGACGTTATATTTGTTCATCATAAAATTCCATCCACATTAAATAAAGCACCTCAACAGCTTGAAACTGCTACACTCTTCGCGAAGTGGCTTCGTACGCTCAAGTGATTCCCTCTCGCGGTCATTTGATGGTAACGGTGGCCCAGTCAACACGGAAACCATCGGAAGTCGAACATCGGCTCAAGCAATCTCACGAAACTTTGTGAAAATCGATTGCACTTTCTGCCATCATGATGATCTTGAAAATCTCAGTAGGATCAGAATGGTCAGAATCCTCTCAATAATAATGTTGAAAAATCTTTTGATAATAGAATTCAAAACATCAAAACTCTCTCGAATGAAAAAAGTCAATGCCTCAAAAAATCTTTAAATATCCCTCGATAGTATCTCAGCAGTCTCAGTCCATCTGTTTATCACAAAGTGTCTGAGTTCCAGTATTAAATATCAAAACTCCCCACCTTTCCTACCGAACTCAGCTAGTTTAGTTCCACCCCTCACCTACGCCATCCCTTCTCTTTAAACAATCATCTGCAAATAGTAGCTCACATGACCACCTCCGACTGGTTAAATTTTTAATGCCGTCGTCATACAATCAAACAATCACAGGTCACCTTACTAGATCCTTCGCTTCGTGATCTGCTATTTTTCCCATGTCATCTCGTTTAATATCCACAAGCTCATGTCATCCTTTCTTCATAAAAGCCCCATTCAAATCACCAGACAGCCTCCATTTCTCCGTCACCGAAGCGTGCCCTTTAAATGTCCACATCTGCCAGACGTAGTTAACATTCCTTCATCGATGTTTGGGGCGCGTCCTAACAGGAGGTAATCCCTTCCAATTTCCTTTTGTTTTGTTCTTCAATAAAACCCAGACCTTCTTCCCGAAATTGCCTGAACGTGCCTCCGTCGTGCAAGATATCCCGTCACAAGAATCCTTTCATTTTCATGTCCCCTCGGACCTATGAAATTAAGATTCCTTATATTTCTCACCAGGATTTACAAAATACCAAAACTAATTCTGTTACAAACTTCAGAAGCGTCTGGACGCGTGCTCCAAAAGAGGGTCGCTTCCCCCTTNCCGAAATCATGGAAACATGCTTTCGTGGTTCCACGCGTTCTATTACAAGAAACCTTTTATTTTCGTGTCCGCTTGGACCCCTGAAATTAAGATTCCTTATAATTTTGGCGAAGGTTAACAAAATATACCGAAGCTTATTATATTTGATCGGTGTCGTGAAGACGTCGAATACTCTCTCAAGGAAGACATCAAGCAGTCAACTATTGTGGTTTACTATGAATAGATCATTTTCAGTTGAATAAAATATCGTATATGGGCAACGTTAACTGCGCATTTTCCAAATTAGCAAAATAGTTACGTAGGGAATTATCATTCATTATATTCATGGTTATACAGCTGCGTAACACTAAGTAAACCATGGTTTGAATCCCATTACGAAAAATATTTTTTGGATTCAATTTGTCAAGAACATGATATGCGTGGTCATATATCGGTACTATATCAAAAGCTTTTTTACGATAGATTGAAAACCATATGAGACATTTTTGTGAGCCATACGATCAAAGCTCGGTCACCCAGATATTTATATATTAACAGGGTAAATGGTTACACATATGGTCATTGTGAAAAAAGAGCCCATGTAGTGTTGTTCTTAGCTTGGCAGTAGCGTCTAATATATTCAATTTAATTGCGCTCTGACGCATTGACTATAGTATAAACAGTTTATTTGACGATAAATGCACTATAAGAGAAATGATTTGAAGTAAATTTAGTGTAATTTATCTTGGTGACGTACTATTCTATAAAAATGTCTATTTTTCGGGTTATAAGAAAAAAGAAAAAAATTGTCTTTCTATTTAGAAATAGCGCTATACTTGTTCATTGGACAAAAATTGGGCAAGACCTAATTTGTAGGAAATTTTGGAATATGGATACATTTTCCAGAGGCGTGTGCTTTCCGAGTTATAAACGAAAAACGCAAGAACAATAAGTAGAAAAGTTTCTAGTTTTTGCCTGGATAGGTATTATTTCTAAACCTGGCTACTGAACTATAAGAATAACAGTATTTTCTAGGTCCCTCTAGCTTCAATTTCACCGTATTTTCTCATCCTCATAATTATCCATTGAGTTATCCCTTAAGTTAGTATTCATCATAGTATTATCATATTCGGAGAAGTGTGGTAGTAAAGGCATGTTCGTTATCCATCTATTACAATATAGAGGCATTACCTCTTCGTGATTGAATTTGTCCGTATGCTACATGCTTAAGGAAAGTGACTCAGACTTTTGCTTCTTCAAGTCATTAAATCTGTTGATTCTAGTTTCGCTACATTGTTACATGCTGACGATAGGGGTAAGCTACTAGAATGTTCCGACACACATTCCCAAGTTGAATGTTCACATGCATATTAAAAAAAGGTGTAGTATTGTACTAATATTTCGATTTATATCAATTTCCTTTTTCTTTTTGTGTGTGTGTTTTGGTACAACTGAGAATTTAATGGACGAAGAAGACTGAGGGAGAGGACGGAACGAAAAACTAAAATCAAATTCGAGAACATTTAAAAGTTGAACACTGTATTCAAAAAATGATATAAAAAGATACATGTTACAACATTAAATTTTAAGTATATTGGTTTTTTTGTGTGTGGAGTTTTACGGCTCGTCGACATCGAGGTCATTAGAGCCCTAAATGTATTGGTGTGAGAGATGTATCAGTGCGAGGACATGGTGAATTTCAGGTTCGTACCTCGAAAAAACTGCCGCAAATGCACGACAAATGTTACTTGAACCCTTTACGATAAATTTCAATTAGGTTGGAGAGCACGTTAACAGTTACACCATTTTTTGACCACATTATTATAAAACAATTAAAATACCTACAATTCTCTTATAGCATACGTCAGTTCCGGATTTGCGGGTGACGGGGGCTTCCGCTTCCGATTGTCACAAAATGAGTGAAAATTAAAATCGAAATTCTCTTATATTTCGTTTGGTAGTTAGAGTCTATTATACGCATTGAAAAATAAAAATATATTATTATAGAACCGAAACTTGCTGCCTTTAAAGTTGTATCATTCAGTGCTGACATTTTCATATTGAAAAGGATCATTGGCGAAACTAATCCATTATTTAAGGAATAAAGTGTTTTTCTATTAGAGTATAGTTAACCTTGTTAAATTTCTATTAGAGTATAAGTACCGTAAGGTAATTAAAGTAGGAGGACAAAATTAAAAAATATATATTTATACAATTGTGTGTTTCTGAGAAAAAAAACTAATTAAGCATATTAGAAGATATTGATAAGAAAAGCTGTCAAGCGATAATGGATCAATTTTCATATTATGAGTTTCCGGGTTAAGGATTTGCTTGCGATAACGATAATGCAGTGATAAGCTATTGGGTTATGTCTTCTTGATAACGTGCAATTGGTGGAACGATGCTTTCATTCTAGCTTCAGTTTTAATTTCCCGGTATGAACCGAGAGAAGGCAAGTTTCATGTTTCACCAATTTATTAAATGAAAATAAATTTCACAGACGTTTTCAGCACAACGAACTATTTATCCAAAAATACATGTGTTAGATTTATATTTATATTTGTGTGGACACATATCGTTTTCTTGTATTTCCAATAGCATTGAAATAGTAATACTATTCCAATAGCATTGAAATAGAAAACCATACATACATACATCCAATAGCATAGAAATAAGAAAGGTCAAATTCAATAGAACCAGCGAGAAAATTATGAAACAATATTTGAATGACTGAACTGAAATCTCCTTTAGAATCATACACGCATTTAAAATAAAGATAGATGTACATGTTCAATAGTAACTCAACTGAACATGATGAGATGCTCGGGATCTGTATACCAAGAATATAATACGCAAAAGTTTGGTACACCTATGTTTTAAGTCGTCCATCTGTGTTATTTTCGATGATAAGCATCAACTCGGTATGCATGATTTTAGGACGACAGTATTTTATGATCCTAAAAAAACCTTTCTATCTAAGACTATTATATAATTGAAGACAATAAGGTTGGAGGTGTCACGGTAACCTGACTTTGTCTTAAGTTTGCATTCTCACCTCTAGTGTCCCATCAATTTGTTTTTCATTCAGTGACGTGTACGTACGTTGTATTGTATTTTTGAGTCACAAAAACTATACTATAGTATGGAGAGTTCTTATTTATTAGAGAGATGACTTTCTTTCATGAAAAAGGGTGATAGGAAAACACGATTATGAGGCTCATTTTGCGAATACTACTTGTCATTTTTTGTTAAAAAAGAAACACTCTTTTCTCTTATCTGAGTGGCATAATGCATTGAACTTAATAAAGAAATATTAGAGGCTTCTCTTATTAACCATTATTGAAGGGAAATTTACTTTTTATAAATGACACAACAGAAAATGATTTTTTTCATGTTAGTTTACTTTTGTTGGTCTCATGTCTCTTCAGTATCACAACGCCTGCAATAACATCAATACGTATAAATCGTTTTTAAACACTTGATTCGAGTGATTTTATTATTTATTTTGTTGAAAATTTGGTGTGATTATCAAAATTTGTATTAAGGTTTTATTGATAACCTTACATTTTCACGACGTACATATATAAGGCTTTTTTCTTCTAGGAATACTATCTCCAAGGAGACATATTTTAGACACAGTTTTTAAAGAAATATTTATCAGCTTGAGATGACTCAATTGATGACAATTGATCTATTTTTAAAAACTGAAAAAATTACTGTAAAATACTGAAAATGAAGTGTTAAGTAGTCGAGTTACAGAATCCCATTTCTATACTTTGCTTAAACATGCAGCTTGGATAGTTCATAATTACGAGTATTAAAAAAAAGTCATAATATTCTGTTTATAAAATTTTGATTGAAATTCAAGTAATTATTTTTTAAGCGTTGAAGAATCTAATCTAATATTTTAAATTGAATATTTGTTTTCTATATTAATGAATAATCTTATATTCTACTATTGATTTTTTTAGTAGTATTGCTGTTGTAGTGAATCTTCCCAGAAAAATTTATAACCATCCATTATTGTTAGATAATACTACGTAATACTTAGAGAGAAAGAGGTTTGAACGAAAGTCATAGGACTTGTTCTTTCTTCGAAATTCTGTTTCAGAGAAATTACCCGCCATAGGAGTCAACGATATGAGCATAAAACTTCCTTGACGACCACAAGGAAAACAAAAAATCTTTCACACCCCCGCCAAATATTTCACTCTCAACAGTCTGCAAAAGAAGGTATAGATTGAGTAAGGTACATCCCGGAAACATAAAAAGTTTGAGTTTCCGAGTCCTTTTTATACAGCGTGAGAAAGTTAAGAGGAACGTCGCGTCATCAGCTTTCCACCCCCAACACGCCTCAAACTGTGAGCGACTTGAGATCTTTTCTCTCTTACTTCTCGGAGAATATTTCGAGCTTATTTCCTGTGTGAAGAAGAGACGCGTGGAAGGCGAGGTGGCACTCGTGGACTCCGGATCTTCAGGTATTTCCTTCTTTTCTTGTTGTGCGAATCTTCAGGATTTTTAGTTCTTTTTATCCTAGGACTCGTACAGAACGGGTACAAGTGGCATGTTTAGCTTTGTGTGAAAAAAGAGTATCCTTGTTCAAGATAAACGGGTCTGTAACAGTTTCTTTCAAAATGGTATTGAGAGATATTATTTGGTTTGAAAAAACAATATTGTAAACTTATCTTGATCTAACAGTCCTAAAAAAAGTTTTCAATCACTTTCAAAACCGTTCAACGTAATGACAATATGAATATAGAAGAACAATAATATTAATTACTCCAAATTGTTTCCTGCTTTGAGCAGTTATTATCAGTAGTTTCCTGACGATGGTATGTATTTAAATTTAGAATATTTTGCTCAGCATAAACCGAAATATAAACTATACAATTTCATGATCTCTTGCAATGTAATTACACATGAAGATCATTTATTGGGAGTGACAAAATCACACAATAAGAAGGAAAAACCAAAATTTGTTATTTAGTCTGAATATTTAGATCGTAAAAAATTAGAATTTAATAATAATTATTACTTTTATTATAATTAGAATTTAAAGTTAATGTTCAAAATATTTGTCATATTTATCTTTTCTTTATTGAAAAATACAAGAAAAATATTATGTTGTACCTTAAAATAAATGTTCCGAATCATCTGAAAGAGAATGGGAGGTTCGGTGTCTCGTATTATTATTCCTCCTAAAATGGTGTATTCGCTGGTAAATCTATCCCTTAATTCGAAAATAAGATTTTTATCGTTAGAATGGCTGGAGGGGTCAAAATGACCCTTGGCGTTTTTTTACTTTAAATATTTTTTTGTTTGTTTCCCTTTCCCTCTAAGATTCCGTGATTATTTTATTTTAATTTAACCACAGAATGATGTATTTGTTTTCTTTTTTTCATAATTATTTTAAGAGTTTTCAACAAAATACTTTCCCAAGTAAATTAAATAATACTTGGGAAATCGTCCCTATACATAACAAAGAATTTTATGAATTGAATTCACACGGTTTGTGGTTAACACCATCAGGGGTCAAAAGAACCAGTTCCGGCCGTTCTAAACATTTTTGATTTCCAGCCGTGTTAGTGTTAAATAATATCGACTTTCTATGAACTCTGTCCTGTAAACGTGTGAAAATCACCAGACGTTGGTATAAGAGCCGTGTCGCTGCATTTGCTTCCTCTTTCTCCGCCGTCTCCTTTCACAGTTGACGTAAACAGATGACCTGTGAAACGACAGGTTATTTTTTAGAGATAATCTACTATACGCTTCCTCATGGACACTTGATTGATCGAGGACGTATTGTTCACAGAAAGGGAAATCAATTTCGAGAATAGTAACTAAAATATTTGAGTTTCTTGAAGATTCATGCTGAGCGACACAGGAAATTTTCTTCAAGCTGTTACAACTATGAGCAGTAAAAAAAATGTAGTACGCAAAGGGCAGGAATTTATTTCTGATATCCAACCAGCAATCGATCATCCAAAACTCATTCAATGGTTCTGAATAGTGACATAGAAGTCATTGTATGGAAATGAATTTTCACTCCAGCGTCCACCCAGTAAAAAGTGTTTCTTCTTCATTTCAAATTCTCGGTCTTCCATTCATGATCATTATCATAAATATTATTTTATCTTCGAAGTGTTATTGAACAAGGGAAATCAACACTTTCTACCAATGAATCAAATGAACCAGGACCTGATTTTTACACATTTTTCAATATAATTTTTCTTTGTAATTTCGATGGTTTATGCATAAACCCTCCAAGATGTAGAAATGAAAGTTTGATCTTCTCAGATGGTTAGAATGCTACCTTAGGTTTTATTATGTTGCAATTGATACCAGTAAAATTGTGTTTTGGAATAAGACGAGAAAAATACGGTAATTCAACGGTTTTAATATAATGTCGTGGTAATTTGTATGAGTTTAACATTGAAATAACTATGTTAAATACGAGGTGACCTGTGATGATCAGCCACCTTCTTAATCAAACTGATGAAACACCCGGGCTAAATTTTGATAAATGGGATTAGCTCCCTGGAAGGAAATGATATTGTTGAAGAGGGGTAAGTAGAGATCCATGCTTTGGATTTAGTTATACACATTATGGTGGTGTGTAATTGAAGTGGTATTCATTTAAAGTTTTATAAATAAATTTGCATGTCTTTGATAAAAACATATAATTAAGAAAGTCATCATTTATTTCATTCCAGCTCTGTAATAATGTTATTTAAAGTTTGAAATTTGAGGAAAAATTACCCATGAGATCAGATTATAATGCGTAAATCAACACCACTGAACGTATTTCACTAGCAAAGAACGTTTCCTAAATAATGTATAAAATCTTATTAAGTTTATATTTGATATCATTGTTTTTTCTGAATTTATTCCGGACGAAAAATATTTCTTTATTTACTTCAAACAGTATGGTTTACAATTCAATTAAAATATTTTTCTAACACTTAAGGAAGAAACTGACAGATATCTGCGACTGAAAATATACACAGGTAAAATAATTGATATGTAACTGAGTCATCAGAAAATGTAAAAAGAATGTTTGTAGGAGGATGTGAACTATTGAGACTCGTGATAGCTCACATGCGTAAGACCCAATTCGTTCTTTAAGATTGACATTGCCTTTTGAAGATTTTCTTCTTGCTTCTCCCTTAGGGGGTACAGTGATCGAGCCGTCTTTGATGGAACTGCGTCCCCACGTTCTTTATTCGGAAAAAGAAGCGATTACCCTCCAGTCTATAAAATGTGATCCACGAACATTTTATCTTATAATGTTTCCGTTTGTAACCTATCTCTGTTTTTTTATTATAAAACGAATATCATAAATGAAAGAACAAGTTTATCATCTTTTGGTATTGAAGCAGAATATTATTATTCGAGTTCGTACGCTCTCACGTCTTTTCCTACCATATTAACTTGTACAAGATTCATAAGCATAAAATATACACATATTATCATTGTTCAAGCCAGAAATCATTACTCATATGTTGGCTAGATTACATCGTCTACACTATTCAGATATTAAGGATTTTGTCAATAGTTCTCATTTATCATAGAACCCACTTGCAGAGTAAGATATTGATTCATATTTTGACAAAAATGTTTCCCTTTTATGTGATAATTAACACTTCTATTCTACCGTATTAATTTTCTGTTTCATTTTATCGATTCATGTACTATGCTCAAGCGGTCTATATCCTTGTAAAACAAATTTAGTAAAAACAAATTTCTCTTAGAAACAGAAGTAGATGAATTTATTATAAAATTTAGAGAGGAATCTTTTTTTGTGGACGGTTCCCACTCTTCCCATTCCCATTTGTTCTTGTAACTCCGAACCTAGTTACTAAAACGGTAAACCTCTCAAATGTATCGCGCTTTTTTTATTTTAGTATTATTCGTCACTATAACTGTTTTCGAGAGTTTTACTAGATAAATTCAGATATTTTCTTGCTCCCTATTGTTCCAATATGTCCGACATTCCTGTATAGCTAAAAATTGACGTCCTTCATTACTCAGACTTATTGAATTTCATGGTACAGTTCCATTTCACGTCTAGATTCAACCAAAGTAATACTTCTTCCACAAACGTCTGAATTGCACCAATTGTGGGATTGTTATATCTGGATAAAATGTATTCAAATTGCCTGGCTACAAAGGATTGCACCTCTCACATTTCGAAATTATATTGTATTGGAGAAATTCTAAAGAAGCACTTTCAAATATCATTTATAAGTGCTACATGAAGCGCTACATAAAGGAATAAGGGAATTATATGAATTATATAAATAATTCATATAATTCCCTTATTCCTTTATGTAGCGCTTCATTATTATTCCAATAAGATGGAATACTTTTTCATGAATAATGATTACTCTGGAGTCAGAAACAAGCGTTAATTATGCGGAAGATAACTAAGATTTTCGAAAATTACTAACGTGTTCATAACGGTATCGAATACTTTAAATTATCTACTATATCTAATTTAGAACAATTTATCCCTCTGTTGATTGTAAAATTTAGTTCACTCTTAATTCATTAAAATATACATATATTCCTATATATAGTATATTACTAAGAACTAATCCAGATTTCTCAAACGATGTCACGCTCAACCCACCTGCTCTGCGGGTTGCGTTATCCGTAGACACGTGGGTAAAACAAATTCCAACCTAAAAAGGTCAGCATATAACACAAAAACTAACCACACATTTTCGGGTTTGATTAGGTGATTTCGGATCGCGGATTAACCGATTAATTTATTGAAACCTGTAATTTCTGTCAACATCTGCAAACGGCGTCGTTTCAACAAACCGATTGATTTTTGGATAATCAGATTTCACAACACAAACCAACTCGACCTGATCACACCCAAAAAGGTGAGGTAGGATTTAGTCAGTTATTTTCCCATCCTTTCTTCACTGAATTCGAACTTTGGTGAACTTATTGGCGTATTAATTGCTTATTAACAAAGTTTATGGAAATGAAGTTATTAGTAATCCCTTCTTCTTTTTGACTAATAAAAGTTTTATATTATAATTTTTACGACCTTTTATAGACAAAATAACTTTATTTACTGACAATGTTTCATAAACAGGTTTGCTGCTTCGTCAGGTGTTTCTCAATAATGTCAATACATTTACATTGGTGTAATTTTAATATATATATATATATATATATATATATA
>NNCF01127365.1:601481-621866 GCA_002313205.1 Laupala kohalensis
ATATATATATATATAAAATAGGTCGTTAATAATATAATGATAGGTAAGGTATATATCACTATTAAAAGTTTTAGTTCATTTTATCATTTAATCACTGCATAAGAACCAAAAATATTTTATGATTTAAAACCATAATAAAAAATTGCCCTTTTGTTATTTTGCTTTTATATTGTTTGCAAAAATTCTCGTTTGCACAACATTAGTACTCGTGTTTTGTACAAAAGTATTAAGCAACTCCGGTCATCTTCCTTGTAATACTGGTGTTTTCTTATATACATCTTTTTTTACAGAGTAATTTCCTTCCAAAACAATTAAAATTGTACTTTATCTTCTCAAATAGTATCAGCCATATAAAAGAACGTATTCTTTTAAGTATGATAAGAAACTCTTCTTAATGTCATACTCTCTAGGATCGTAAAATCAACATATTTTTCGAACACGAAATATTAACTTTCCATTTTCAAACGATTCTCATACTTTCGTTAATTCAGAAAATTTCCAGACAATTATTCAACCTCTTAATTACTCCGGAATTTATTCCTTTGTCACTTGTTCTGAACAGTCAACCATGTGGAAATTAATCGATGACTCTTCAGAAATCTTCTGTAATGTCTTCATTATGAATTCTTTACACGAGTCAACAAATTAATAATGAATTCACTCTATGTCAATAATGATGTAGATTATGACCGTTACATTTTTTTGTTCTTTGTGATATTGAAGTTATTATTTTATAATTTTCATTATTAATAATGCGTAGCCTGTATGTATTTAATAATTAACTTTAGTAAAATTAAAATGATGCATTAACCCGTGAAAGGTCACTTTTGGTCGTTTTTACCACCTATCAATAAAATGTTACATAACCACTCCGATAGCTCAGCACCAGATAGCTTGCCACGGTGATATTCAGGTGTCCATTCCCGACGTGGTCAGACACAACTTTCATCTTTTTCACTATGTCTTATTTCATATGTGATCCAATAGTTTACAGCCTCAGTTGCAATACTTGGATACGGCAATCTGGATTCCATCTGGACGCTGTTTCCCCAAAATCTTTGGCGATGTGTCTGCCAGATTAGTAAACTCACGTAGATTTGAACCTCACTAGCCCTCGTCACTACGTCACTAGTTCTTAGTTGGACGGAACGAGAAGTACGTACAAAACAGATAAATTTACAGAGAACACAATTTATATTAATGCGATTACCATTAGTATTCGCTGAAAGATGGTTCTTAATAAAAGAAGCACATCAAAACTATCCTGCGTATTTATACATCGTTGAAACAGCAAGCAATTATTGTTATATTTACTAATTAACCACACAATCAATAACAAATATTTCCATTGGAATTTCTAATATTTACTAAAAAAATTCTAAACCTTTAAGACAATGATTTTTAAAATTTTGAAACAACATAATGGTATTCTTAATCATTATTTGCAATAACCGTTTAAGACACCGTAGAGTTGTATTGTACCAATTTTTTATTTATAAATTCAAATTTGTCATTAATTTTTGAATTGGATGTATCCTCACAAAGAGTAATTTTTCATATGATTTTATCATACTATAATGCCTTCGTGAATCACAAGATTTTTATAACACATATTCTACTCCATTTTAATAGGAAAATAAACAAAGTGCGAAAGCCGTACTCATGTCGAGGATCTCCTTTTCATCCGTCGTGTCTCCAACGCTGAGTTGAATCAGTGACAGCCGAGCAGAGCTTGACCTGAGCCAGTGCAACTGAAGCCATCCTATGGAACGCGACGCTCTGCCGCCGCTGCGCCGGTCGCTTCGTAGGAAGACCTTCTCAAAACATTCCGTTAAGACCTCGACGGGTACTCATCCCTCTTATCCCCAACATCCTCCCTTCCTGTCTCTATATCTCTGACAAAAAGCTCTCTGGTATATTAGATGTGCTCTGAAGCGCGCATAGGAACGTCCGAGAGATATATAACAATTTGTAGAAATCCCTCCTGCAGTGGTGTATTACAGAACGATTTTTATATTTTTATGCATTCAAATTATTTATCTTTTGGATCGCTAGAGAATTGTGTACAACTTAACAATTTAAATTAATTGGAACATTTTTACACGTTTTATAAAAAAATTGTTTAATTTCTCAATATACTTATAAGCTTCTTGAACTCGTCCAGCTTTAACCAACTCTTGCGTTTAGTCTGAAATTTTGAATAATTGTTGATGTTAATAACGGTACAGAGAAGCAGTGTGTTAGGTAATGATGAGAGATGATTAACACGGTCTGCGAAAATTCGCGTGTCAATTAAGCGAGCGCTAAATCAGCTAATATGTATACCTTTTTGTGGATATAACGTAAAATTTAAAAAGTAATTATTTGTAATTCACTAACAAGGGGAACACATTCATTAAGAAATATATATGTATGTTTATCCAATGGTTATTTTTAACATTGAGGCATTATTCCTTAAGGCTTGTTTACGAAACAATTGTTGTAAAATACATCTAAATTGAACAAGTATTCTCCCGTGTTTATCAAGTTTGCCATTTATATATAATAGAGTAAAATTCTTTTTATTTAAGTTTTAAAAGGTAAATGAAATGTTTTATACCTCAAACACATACCTTCGGCAGCTTTCTCAATATGCTAATGATCCTGCTAATGTATCTATTTTGAGATTCCCATGCAAGAATGATAGGTTACTAGAAATGAATATGTAACCGTGGTTTTGCGTAAATTCATTCCTATTTTCAGTTAGATGACGCAATTTATATTTAACATATAAAATATGATCTGTTTATTCATAAGATTGCTCTATAACTTTTACACGAAGAACCAAAGGATATTACTGTTAAATTCTCAAAACTGACTGGATGGTTTTTTATTGATTTTTGTATAAAGACGGAATACCGTTTATGTAGTAAGATTCACTTGAAATATACATTTTATAGATACAATATATCGTTTTGAATATTATTTATTAGATAATTTTTTTTAAATTTATGTGTTAACTTTCTTAAAATTTTAACAAAAGTTAATATTCTTAATATTCAATATACAATTTTACTAGTAATTTTGTATTAAGGAATTATTGTATATTATTTTCCCTCTATTTGTTTTACTACAAAAATGGTGCTTATAGTTTCTGTTACAGATATTATCAATTTCTCGAGTTCTACCTTACTCTAATGACGATAGTGATATATATTACAATTCGTACTTGGTGTAAAAATATGAACATAAAATTAATTTGCAATCAAATAATTCATAAATAGTGATTATCACTTATTTAAGTCTTATATTGTAAAATATTTAATCAATTTAAGGGTCATTTAAGACATTTACTAATTATTTAGTAAAGGTTAGGGAATTTGAATAGAATTCTTCTTGCGCTGAAACAAGTAAATATTCAGAGGAACTAATATTTCTTGACAATAGTATTCAAGTAATTAGAGTAGTGTAGAGATAGTCTATAATGGATTTAATCAATTGATCCAGTATTCTCGCACGAAGAATTATTCATTGCCAACTATTAAGTTAGATACTTTTGGATTTCTCTTTTTCCTTTAAAGAAATTTTCAGAAAAATGTTTACTTTTTGTTTCTAGAACATACATCCACTTATATATTGATATCTTTGTTGTCTGAGTAAAGAGCTTTGTTAAATTGATATCGTCTCTTCACTCAGACATTCACGTTATTTACACATTTATCACTCCAATTAGTGAAATTAATTTCCCAATTGACAGACCCTACTGAATACAAATATTACGGCCGTTGTACTCTGAGTGAACTTCCATATTTTGATGTTGCTTTTGAAAATAATTGGTAGCTTTTAGTATTCGGAAACAATAACTTTTAGCTGCAACACATTTTTCTCTGTTTAATATTCATTTGAGTTTCCTAAAAAATTGAATCAAGACGGAATAAACGTGCAAACGTTTCCAAAGGTTCGAGTATAATTTGAGATATGTTAACAAAAAATGGAACTTATGTCATGAAACGAAGAGACATATAACGAATCAACGATTCACATCAATTTTCTAGAGACATAAAAAAATAATCTTGCGCGGGAAGAAAACTCAAAATAGAGAAGCATATCAAGTCTGGAAATGTCGTAAATGGGAAGAAAACAAATAGGAAAGTTTCGCCAGCATTCCAGCAATCCTTCATTCCTTCAGAAATTTGTTTTGTATTATTTACAACATTCCTTAGTGACGTGTGTCTTCCTAAATATTACTTATAACAACAAAAAATGTTATGCAATAAGTCCTTCAATCTACGAAAACCTTTTTTTCTTCGGAATTCTATGTCTATGAATAACAGACAAAGAAAAGTAACTGAATTTTAAAAAAACACACACTAAAAGATATTTTTGCTTTCACAGATTTGAGTTCTCAACGAATAGTGAGAATATACACTAAGCTATATGTTGTATACACTTGCATATAGTCCAAATAAGTATACTGTAAGCTAGAAACATTTTCCAAATGTTGTATTTTTATTGAATGGCTCCTTTCTCCAGGTTTGAGAAGAATAAGGAAATATAACTGTGGTGAACGGAAAATAAAATCCGAGTTAAATAACTGATTTCTGAAAGAAAGTAATTGATTAATACTTGAATATCATGGTTGAAGTAAGGCACTTCAGGCGAAAATTTCAGATTAATCTCCAAATTACGTAGCGAACAAAAATTTAGTGTTAATAATTATGATATTGACAGAAGAATACTTAGATGTAAGATCCCTTAAGGAGACACAGTCTCGTTCACAGGATGAAAAGAAGTAGAAGTTGCTGGGCTGGATACCAAGCTCCTATTATCTTTAGCTGCACTCCCAAACTGTCAAGAGAAGGAAGATGTCACAGCTCATTACTTCGATTTGCTAACCTTTCGGGATTTCCCTCCCTTTATCTTTTAAACCCAAGCAGGAGAATCTTTGACCGTTGTTCTTTGGTGGCTTTGGACGTTGATGGTGGAAGGTATCCTACTTGTTTCGTATTTCCCGACTGTTTTCGAACAAAAAATGTGTAATATATTCATACTCCTTTCTGCACGTGCGTTTTTATAAACCAGTGTTCACCATTGCAATTTTCCTGTCAATTTCTGTATTTTCATTATCAATGAATTATGGACTGACTTTAAATACTTTTATATAAGTTAACTATAAGAATATATTAAGAGTGGTAATTGTAAAAACATATTTCCAGACATTTATGCTTAGAAATCTTTATTTATCTTTACGATAAATGAAGAGAAACTTGATGGAAAACGAATGTATTGTTTCTTCAGGGATAATTTTTTAGGTTGATTTCAACGTAGTACATCACGAATCAATTCATGAATACAAACTTTATATTTGTTTCGTATTGCCTCTGCATTAAAAATATCAGTGTTTTTCTTGAACGCATGTTAATCATAGTTATAGTTATGTTCCTTATCTGAATTCAACACCAGCTTCGTTGTGGTTGTTGTCATTGTAGGCCCCAGGGTCTGTCGTCTCTTTTGGTTTGGTCACATACGTAGAATTAATGGAACTGTCCATTGCTCGCTCACTAAGAATAGTAATGCGCGATTTTCAACTGCTTTGTCGCCAATTATTTAAAATAAAACTGCTATCTGTAAGTGTGTGTGCTAGTGAGGAGGTGTGTGTGTGTGTACGTGTGCGCGCGATGTACGAGAATATCATGTAACTATGATATGAACTATACTTTACACTTATTTTAATGAAACAGCCTCTCACGCTTCATAACAATAGTATCGAGCATATATTTCAGTTTATTATAAATAGGACTCCCGTGAACTGATAAACAAAACTTTCATATTTTTCAATCAATTATGCCATAGCGTAAATTTTACTTAGCTGGAAAAAACATTATGTTGAGGGATTTTTTTATATTCCACTCGACCTAGTAGAAGGGTGAGACAGTCAATAGATATCTCCCAAGAATTAGCCCTGCTTTGTAACCACCTCTCTTGGATACTCCCATGTTCAAGGAATTCATATTGCCTTATTCCATATTACCTTATAATACCCATTCTGGCCTGGGTTTTTCTCCGGCTTTCCTTCGGACAGAGGCGGATTTTTTATACTGGCTCTCTAGGCTCCTGTCTAGGGACGGTGTCTACAAAAATAATACATCTCGAATTTGTTATTTTAATACTTACGATTTACAAACAATATTTTCCGAATAATCTAGTTTAATAATAATGCGTACTTCAGACATAACTCTTTTGTGTTATATTAAATACAAACTTGTTAGTATTCTGTTAATATCATAACACGTAACGAAATATTATTTTCTCATGTTAGGAGTGAGCTAAAATGTTAAAACCTCCTCTGCCTAAGGGCTCTTTATCGGCATTGATGGTATAGTCCTTTACTTGCTTCCAGAAAGTAAATTAATTTGTCATCCATATGGTCATTAGTAGTCTGTAATTGTGTTTTTTTTACAATTTATTAATTTATGTTTTCTTAGTATAGGGTTTTCTAAAAACACACGTGAATTTCCGTTCACAAGTGACGAGTCAATGGCAAAGTTCAGTCAAACGTCCCACAACAGACCCCAAAAGTGCCCGAAAGAGTTTACTAGGTCTCAGCACTAGGAGGAGGAAATGTGGCCATCACCTTAATCCGGCCTATTTGACCCCTGTATAGACCCAATACTCATTTTACAGCAGGTTTCTTAGTCCTGAGAATCAGTCTGGATGTTGAGGTGTGATAAAAACTCATAATCCACGGGAGATCGAACGTCATCCAGCATGATTTCCATAGCATGATTTCGACTAGACAGATTCACACAATTTCACCACGTTTGACAAATAATCATTAAAAACTGTATGTCATTATGTGGTATGTATTCATAAAAGTGTATGTGGTATGAAAGGGTGTTATGAACTGCCTGTTAGGTTTAAGTAGCGTATGTTTCCAGAAGGGATGTCTATGGAGCGTGGTATTGCAAGCCCTGATGGTACAAGTTATATCAAAATGTTGGCGAGTAAATATTGTGTGTTATTTTATATGACCTATACGCAAAAACAACCAAAACACATTATAAAACTGTATATTTAAACAGAACAAATGAACGTACAAACATGGAATTATTCATCTTTATGCATTACATAACTTTTTGTATGGTGGGTTTTTTGTATGATAGTGTACACTGAAGTGTCAAGCAACATTAAAAAATAATTTACAATTATAAAAAATTGAATTTAATAAATTGAAAAAGGAGAACTAAATCTAATGTATACAGCGTTAGATTGGTTTCCATAGCATTTCTGTGAGAATTAAAAAATACCAGTCTAATGACCGAGCATTCGTGGTTTGTAACCGGCAAAGGACAATTGCAGTGTGGAGTGGCATTTTGTGGTCCCTCATGGGTTTACCAGGACAGCAAATGCGAATGAAATTTGTCACGTTTTGCTGCTCTGTTTCAAAGCACAGAAGGGCATTTGAATCTCACAGGACCTGTTCTACATTTTAAATGAAATCTTCTGGTTATGTTGAATTTCTTGTAGATTATTATCAATGATTTAATTTTTTGACATTCCCTCAAAGATATCAACCACAAATATTCCAATTGAGAGTCTCAGCAGATATAATTAATAGGTAATTGCATTAACAGATGTGATTTTAATTATACGGAAAGACGAAGGTTGGTTAGTGAAAATCATGTGAAAATGCAGTATATATGAGAGCAGTATAAGAAAATTTGAGGTTTATACTATATTATATTATCGTCTTGATTTTATTAAAAATTATATTTATTTTCAACGATACTCAATACGCCTGCGAATGAAGCGGATGATAAACATTTGAAAATTATTGACACACATGGATCACCCACGCATTATCCTTTCAGGTCACAACGTAATTCATTGCAACCAACAATACAATGTGTTTTACAACTTTATTTCAAATGGTTTTATTTTCTTCTACATAAGATTTGGCAAATCATCTCATTCTGTCATCAATAAGTTAAATATTTCTATACATCAGAAATCTTATTAGTCACATTGAATAATTATTTCATATTTTTCAACTTAACATATCACATTGCAAAAAAATTTAAAGAGAGGTAAAATTCTTTTTAATGTGATGTTTTGAATTAATTAATCTTAAAGTAAGGACCCTTGGATAAATATAATTAAACTAAAAATATTAATAACGAAAGCATATAAAAGAGTAAAAACAGGAAGTAATGCATGACTGTAGTAAAATTCAAGTCTTGGTGATAGGAAATTTGTGAGTTCATTGGTTTCCCCATTTGCCTACGTTTTTATTTTCTGACCTAACTGTTTAGACCGCTTCGTCTGTAACAATGTCATTAGAAGACAACTGGATTTCTTAGTCTTTTTAATGTTAAATTTTATCCTATGTGTTTACTATTGACATATTCTGATTTGTATTTAAATAAATAGTTGAAAACTCACAACCTTTTATGGACGAATAATATTTCTATTTCTATTTTTACGAATAATATTCGTCCATTAAAGGTCTTAAGTTTTTATCCATTTACTTAAATAGATTACACAATGGACGATAATAGAACTATAATATTTTGATTTCTTTTCGATGATTCTGCTTTCGTAATATTCTCTGCTTACGTTGGTTGTCGACCTGTGATACAATATCACCAGGTATAAATGTGTTTCTCTAATTACCTTAAAGCAACAAAAGTTACACATTGGTAGTGAAGTTAGGAAGGCATTAGGAGTTATGCACTGAAATTCGCTAGTGAATACCTAGTGAGAGTGTCTTCCAAACAAATGGCTGGGGATAGGAGCTTAATGGGGTTTGTTGTTTTCCGCTTCTTCTGATTTGAATTTTTCTGTTAACCAGTCAGGAGTTGGGTAATCAAACTGTGCGATTCTTAAGTTCTTTGAACAATACATCAAAGTTATTTTTTTCGATACACGTATACCATGTTCATAAAAAACGAAGAATATAATGGGTCAGTTGTTTTAAGGACCTATTTATGTTTTCTTATAGTTTAATTGGTAAAATGACAAAATTTTAATTAGATAAAAAAAAAATCTTTACAGAAAACTAGTTCATACCATTCATACCAAATTAACACACAAATTTCCTCTTAATTTAGAGCTTCAATCCATAAATTCATTTGAGATTTTATAGGTAGAATTTGGTTGAGAATAATGACTAATATCCAAATGAATGTTCCCAATGCTTAATTTCAACTTCATTGTGATTTTAATAAGATACAAATTGAACAACAAATTAGTTGTGAATAACCTGTGTCACATTACACAAAATATGCTTCAAATTATTAGTATATCGATGATTTGAATTATAAAATACTTATGAATTATGATAAAGTTGGTCGGAAGAACACAATTTGCAATTAGAAAAATAAGTTTCTTAAGAAAAAAACTAAATGGGATTTTCAAAAAGGGATATATCAACTAGAAACATTCCAAATTCTTTACATTCAGCATTTACACGATAGAGTATTTTGTAATTCAAATTTTTAATCATTCTTCAATGCTCTTCACTTTACAAAAAAATAAAACTCATTGACACTTATGTTTTATACCAGTTTTGACAGCAGTGCCTTCTCGTGACGACAGTAACATTTCTTACTGCCGTTCCTCTCGATCACATTGACACGTTAGGATCTCACTTTGTTGCAACAACCTCAATACCCTTCAATATTTCTCACAAGACTGTTAAAATCTCCGGGTGTTTTAAAATTCAATTTATCTGAACAAAGTGTATGACCATGAGGAAGACAAAGTGAATTTGCTCTTTGAAAGCAACTAAGTAACCTTCCATTGCATTTTTACATTGGAGTTCACAAAAACTTCAAAATCTTGAAATATAGCATATATTTACTTTAGACATAATAAATTATCACATTCACTAATTTGCTTTTAGTTAAGATAATTCTTACTCACGAGTTAGTTACACCACAAAGTTACACCATAAAATTAGTAATCTTATAACATATTAAGGGAAATGCAAATATGAATATATTGTGTTGTTAACTTAGAAATGTTTTAAGTTATCAATACAAATATTCATATTTGTGTTTATTCCCTCTCCAAATCTAAATTATTCTTTCGATCTTCCATTTCTCCAGTAGCTATATTATCTTTATAGGATTTCAGTGAAATAAATCTCTCGCTTTCATGGTAACAAACAGTCACAGGTGGAATCTAGCGTTCTGTAATCCTTTGCACCAATGGATACTCTAATTTGTTGTTCACGTAAATAACATGATCCCTGTGAGGATATCGCTACTACTCGTAAAAATTATATCCAAATATATCATTTCCAAACCATTGTATTCCATGACTATGGAATCCACGGACATTAAATTCTACGATTATGGGGTACAAAACAATATTTCATTAAAATAAGTATTAATTTTGAAACTCTAATAACGGTTTACAAAATGTTTCTATTCCTTAATATTCATTGCGAGCCTCTTTTGCAAATATTTTTGAAATAAAATATTCTAATGAAGAATGACAAAATATACATCTGTCCTTCATTTCAAGACAAACAATAAATATATAATATTCACTCAAATCAACAAGGATTTATAGTAATCCAAGAAACTCTAATTGATCTAATTTTCATCGTTAATACGAGATTTACCGCTAGAAATTCCTTTAATGACAAATTCTTACTTCTAATTACTCGTTCTGTGAGTTAAGGGTTTCTCTTTTAAAGTAGGAACTCCTTCTAGATTCACTCCGCCAGATTGGTACAACTCCAATCGAATCTGCCAATAGATCCTATGTAAAGTGGAGATGGTGAAGACATTTTGGAGAAGGCGACAAGATAAGAGCATTAACTTACTTTGGAGCGAGGAAACATGGCGAACGTCTTGCAAAAAGAAGAATTTCCTCGAAGTTCCTGTGTCGTGGTTTGGGGATTTGCCAGAGGAAGTTACGTTACATCGCTCCAGTTGCCTCCAAACGACCAAGAAAACTTTGTCATTTTCCGTATCCTATTGCAATTAATATGAAGTTATTTTCAATCACTTACCGCTTTAATTGAGATTGCCAGTCACATATATTGATTACTTAATGTGCATTAATTATGAATCAGCTTATTATTAATTAATTATCAAATTATACAAAATATTTAAAATAATACACCAAAAATATAATTTAATAAGTTTAGAGAAAATAAGATATGCCTTCATTATATTACTTAATTATGGTTTGCAATTTCCATCAATACTTAACATTTTTCTCCTACGGTCTTCACGACCATTAATAGACAAAATGGTCTTTTAATGGAATCGAAATAAGATATGAATAGACAAATTACTCCAATCTTACTTCGTGGACGGGTTTAGCAAACGATTTTTAATTGCTTTAACTCCGATTGTAAGAACTGCCATTTAACTAAGCACTGTATATTTGTTTAATATCTTACCGACAATTGAGAAACTCAACTCTCTAGAAAACATTCACAAAAATGTTTTCGTGCCTTGACCAATTGTTTTAAAATTCAATTTATCTGAACAAAGTGTATGACTATGAGGAAGACAAAGTGAATTTGCTCTTTGAAAGCAACTAAGTAACCTTCCATTGCATTTTTACATTGGAGTTCACAAAAAATTCAAAATCTTGAAATATAGCATATATTTACTTTAGACATAATAAATTATCACATTCACTAATTTGCTTTTAGTTAAGATAGTTCTTACTCACGAGTTAGTTACACCACAAAGTTACACCATAAAATTAGTAATCTTATAACAATCTTATAGAATAGTGAAAACTCTATTATTTATTGTTACTAATTTTATATATTTGTATCGCTGCTCTTTACACTGTGAATGACGATTCCTTATCAATATCATGTTATACTCAATTTCACTGTCCATTTTCTACTATTAAAATTCTTTCTTTTTAATCCTCTATTTTATGTTATAAGCATTTTCATTAGTTTAAACTTTTTCAATAAATGAGACCCCAACTGCTCATAAACAAAAAATGAACCAATTTCGTTAAAAATTAAGTTACGTGAATTCTTGTTAAGTGGTTCATCTTAAATTTTCTCTTCTTCTCCTCACAGAAAGGAGTTTCGAGGAAATCTTCCATTTCAGTTATTTAGGGGGAAAAAACGTTATTTTTCCTCTTACACGACATCCTCATAAAAAACGAATCAAGGGAACTGATTTGATCATGCATCACATTTCTATTTACTCACACACTCACTTTGTGATATTACTTAATTGTGTTCAGAAGTTTATCTTCTCATCAACCTACAATTCCAAGTTTATGAATTAACTCTAGCACCGCTCATGGTGTGAAGTGGAATCAGAATATCGGAGGAGCGAATAAGTATTGACCAAGAATTTAGGCACCAGGGAGTTAACTTTGAACTGTAGTGGTAGTCAGCATGCTGAGAATAACAGAAAACTGTATTGCCTTAAAAAATATATTTGTTCGGGGAGATGGTATTTCGTTACTTCGCAGGTACTGTTCCGCAACGAAATTCCCCTTTCAAAATAAATATTTAGAAAGTCCAGAAAAGAGGACAAGTTTTATTTCCAATGAAAAACAAGTAACAAATAATAAGTAACGTAGTGAAACTATCTTAGTACCAACGACAGCAGGGACACGTGTCAGAAAATCGTCAGTTGGTTCCTGAAAAGTACAATATTTTTAACTTTAACTCACGACTAGGAGTTGTAAACTTGAAGTGTCACTTTACAGTGTTCAATCCACTCAGTTCGGATGTTGAGGGAAACTTCAACTCAGTAATCCGTGAACGTGCCTTGGACGTTTCGGCGCAGTGGTCGGAGCGAGGAACGTTTCGGCGTAGCAGACTTCTTAGTGAACGTTTCGGTGCAGCGGTCGGAGTGAGAGCGTCATCCCAGCAGTCTTCCCGGTGAACGTTTCCGCGCGGCAGTCGGAGCGATCGGAGCAAGAGATTCACATTCCCAGGGAGAGATCCTCTCAGTATGATCGCTTGGGCCAGACTGACTTCCAGCTCCAAATAACAGAATTATTTCACCTTGGTAACCCTCTAATTGGTTCGCGAAAACCTTTGTAGCTTTCTGGAACTTTCCTAATAACATCCATGATTCGTCGGGTGTGGCCATTTAAGGATACGCACATGGTCGTATGCGCACATTTGTTCATGGAGTTTATAGAGTTAATAAACAAATGTTCGTTTGTCAAACACGTGGCCTTGCATGCGGGATGTTTGGAATAAACAACGTTCGTCTGTCTTGCGATGTAAACACGGAATGGCGTTGGCGTGTTTACATGCTGCCAACTTTGAGTGATAATGTTATGAGTGTGACAATATGTAGAAGTATGATAATATCTTCTACATATTGAAAGATAAATGAAAAAGTACAGGATGGAACCTTATTCACCACAAAAAAACGAATATCTCGAAAAATTAGAAATGAAATTATTAAACAGACCACAACAATTAGAATACAAATATTTGGTTTTATTAATTTCAATTATTCAAAGATAACTACTAATAAGACCTTTAAAGACAATACTTAAATATATATAAAACGACCTTAATTATATTAATAAAAATGTTAAAAAATATAAAAGAATATTAAAATGGAATAAATACATAAATTTAAATATTTATAAAGAAAATGTTTTAATGATAAAATGTGAATAATATTCACCGAAGAGTCTTAATAATGAATAAGTTGTCCATGTCGACTGCTTGAGTGTGAATGATCGACAGAAAGGACCATATATAGCAGATCGTCACTTCACGTTTCTTTGCACTTCACTCTCACAATACATTAAACTAACACATTAAAATTTTGCAGCGTTCTGATTATCAGCTATATATCATCAAGTGAAGAAAAATGTTTTAAAATACATCGAAGTAAGAGCTGACGTCTAAATACAGGATAAAAAATTTTACCTCGCATTATTAATTGTGAATTTTAACTTCGTGAAGTGCAAGTAAATGTGAAGTGAAGATCTTCCAAGTTTGATAGTTTCTGTCAATTATTAATAATGGACAGTTGTTTCATGCAGTAATACATTAATAAATATATTACTGAGAGTTTAATATCAATACATCCAGTGGCCTCGCTAATATATTTTTAACAACATTTAAGAGATAAGAGCGGTGTAAAAACCTTCAGGCAATTCAGCACAATGCAATCGAATGAGTATGTTTTTTGTGTTTTCCATCAATCTCATTATTTGGAGTGGTTCTGAATTCAAATGTACCTCCCTCTGATAGTATGTACTAGATGCGATAACACGATTAATTTCTTTCATTAAATCTGCTAGTCGAAAACTTTTTTTGAAATATAAAAAAATATAGTCCTTGCGGAAAAAGAGATAAAAGATATTTCACAACAATTACTCTAGTTGCGTAAAAAAGAATACAAAATATGGTTTCTGAATTCCATAATTCAAGTAACAAACTATAACACACCGATTGTTTACGGTCACTCGCATATTCAACATGAATACACGTTCAAAAAATTAAAAAGGTTTCCTTGAAAAGAGATAGCTGTTCCATTTAACTTGTCCATTAATAATAGATGTAAAAATTTTAGTTGTCCTGTGTATATCTTTGTAGTAGATGTTTGTACAATTTTGTTACATTTTACTCCAAAATCGACTGATTAGCTGGAGAGTGCAAAAAGGAAACATATATATAGGGATTATATATAGGGATTAATTGGGAAAGTATTAACAATACTTGAGTTGTTTTAATTATGACAGGTATAAACTACTTTTTATTCAGCTTGTATTGTCAATATATGTGTACAAACTTTTGCACGAACGTCATTTATCATAATGAGAAAATACGACACAACACTTGAGATGTAGATCATACTCACCGTCTTAGAGTTTCAATCATCCTTTGTCGCAAAGAACCTATCCGTGAAACGGTTTTTATCACTCTTTCTGTGCTAATGAGATACATCTGTAGATTTAATCTCCTTAAATCCACTGTCATGTTGTATTTCATTATCCCTTCCATAATATTAAAGGAGTTATTGATTTTAAAACGAAGTTGACTTGAATTTGAATTAAAACATTAAATATTTAGTCCAGCAACCAGGGGATTTTTATGTAGGCCGACCTTGCAAAGGGTCTCGGAGAGTTCATTTTTGGCACACTTCTTGAGATGGACGTTCTAATGATAACGCTGAGTTTTCGACCGCCAAGCTTTGCCGCTCGCGCCGCCATCTTGAAAAAATGGCGACGAATTTGACTTTTCACAATTATTTCGTTTCCGGTTAGTGTTACGACCAATATAGTTACTATAAAAAGGCATATTGTTTCATTTCCAACATTTTTTGTAGAAAACATTTTTGTCGGACTTATAGTTTCTGAGATACAAGAGATTTAAAAATGTGAAATTTACAAAATTTTGGAATTTTCACATATTTCCTTTAGTTTTGACGTGAATATTTGATTTTGTTGTGTGTTTTACTTATTTTTACGTATAAAAGATTTAAACACCTTCAAATACAATATGTATAAAATACCAAAATATGTATAAAAATTAGGAATTTATAGTATGGAAGGAATACATAAAAAAGTAGGCACATAAAAGAGATATTCGATATGGAAACATGAATAAATATTGGCACAGTTAAATTTATGGCACTCTTTTCCTCACGACCATTGAGGTTGAGTAGAAGGTGCGTTGATTTAGTGCTGTTCCCATTAGGCCTAACATTAGTAGCATTTCTAGACGGAGTAATACTGAAAAATAAACGAGGCTCACCTGATAAATGGAAAGCTGAGTCTCTAGCCGTATCTCATACGATAACATCTGCCACGCTCTTTCACCTTTGCAACTTAATGTTGGAGTTTTTTTGTATGAAAAAATCGGCTCTAGACAGCTACTTGATTTGCTATCATCACTTGGGTTTTCATCCACTTATAGTTAATCCATACTGTTTCAGATTTCTGCAATTATGCACGCCATGCAGTGAATATTGATCCACCTTCATTCTCTCAGTTTGTATTTGACAACACTGATTTTAATATAAACACCATAGATGGTCTCAATACTTTCCACCCATTTGCTGGTATTTGCTATGTCACACCTAAAATACGAATTCTCCTAATCAAATTATACCTCTTTTAAAGAGAGTGCCATCAGAACAACTTTTGGGAAAATATGGATCAATACCAAAGCAAATTTTCCAACGAAACTAAGAATCATGGGACTCGAAGCACATTGAAATTGTTGACTTGGAATCCATTAATCCTGTCTCTAATGATCCCGCACAATCATCTTCTGATGTTCTTTGGGTCTACGGAGAAGGGGCAAATATCTCATCTATACATGGCTGGAAAGGCTTTATGGAGGAAGCTACTATGACTAAAATATAAGAAAGTACCAACAGGGAACTATGACACTATTTTGAGCTCTCTTCATTATGTTTCTGAGAAATGTATATCAAACAAGAATAAATCCTGCTTCGTTACTTTTGACCAGCCTTTGTACCATAAAGCGAGAGAGATCGTATGTAGCTGCAACGAAGAGTCTTCTTTAGGGAATTTTGTTGTGAGACTTGGAGGATTTCATGTATTAATATCCGTCATATGCTGTATTGAATACATTAAGTCTGGTAATGGGCTTAGAGAACTCTTCAGTACTATTTATGTACATAATTCTGTGAAAAAGATGTTGACATCATGCATATTCTAGAGTAGTCAAAACTCATATTCTGACACATCTTGCGTTGGCAAAAATAATCTTAGATACCATTGAACTGAGAGGTGACGATCACCACTGTATGGAACTAATACTCAACAACATGGGTCAATTACTGATTCCTAAGACAGAAGAAAATGAAGCTTACAATGTTGTATTTGAAAAAGTTAAAACAAAATTTTTCAGTACTCGAAAATAGAGGAGCCACGGAAGGCTCTAGATCCAATACTTGCATATTGTCACTTTAATGAAACAATTTATTGAGGCATAGAGAATGAGTAATTGGCAGCTGCACTTAGATACCATACAAAATATGTTACCGTATTTCCATGCTGGCGGACATTTTAATTATGCAAAGTCTTGTCATCTGTATCTTCTAGGACTTGGAGGAAAAAATGGACCCCGTAGAATTTGACAATTTTACATGAAACGGATATTTTACCTTCAGGTGGCCCGACAAGTTTTGGTCTGGGATTTGGTCAGACATGACAATAGAGTAGACTGTCATGAAACAGCTGAAATTATTGGTGGACTTATACTTGGCCGTGGAATAACGAATAGTGTTCAGACCATATGGACACAAGGAGTGACGTATGTACTTAATGTGTGTGACGAAATTGAAAAATTTACAGGAATTTCGATGGAAACATCAGAGCAGCACGTGGATTTGTGAAGATCACGCACAATTCGTGATAATGCAGATGTAGATAAACTGATGAACTGGTTCTCTTTGTATTATCCATTTCCAAGGGTTGAAGAGTTGATGTCTATTAGTACAGGTATCACTGCAACTGAAAAAATAAATTTCTGTTTTTAAATTATTCGTAGAGACTACGCTCCTCATGTGGCGCAGTTGGTAAGCGCATGAGCGCGCTAAACTCAAGGACCCGAGCTCGAATCTCGAGCCCGTCTCCCATTTTCATATGACATAACATAATTTATGTTACCTGGCGGTGAGGTTCACCGCAATCTAAGACATTTCTATGTGTTTGTGAACCAGAATTGGAAAATATGACCTAAAACAAACTACTACCTACGCCTCATATGAGAAGCGTAGTCTCTACGAGACCACCTCAGAGGTCTTTGGGTCTGAAAAGATGAATGAATATGGAAGACGGGACACGGGAGACGAACGGAATGGCGCAGTTGGTAAGCGCATGAGCGCGCTAAGCTCAAGGTCCCGAGTTCGAAATTTGGTTCCCGTCTCCCATTTTCATTTAATATAAGACAATTTCCCAGTATAAATTTGTATCCACTGGAAACTTTTTTATAAAACTGGAAAAGGAAAAGTTGAGGAACAGATACACTCTTCTGCTAGCATGCAATATGGAAACATAGTTGCCGAAATATATATTATTTTTACATGCTTTCAGTGGGAACATCGGTTGTTTAACAGAGGTAAAATAAAGTTTTTGAAGGTCATGGATGATTGTGAGTCTCTAAGTCAAGTTGTACAGATTTACAAGGATGAAAATAAAATTCGTGAAAAAAATCATCAAAGCAGGGGAAAAGTTTGCAGCAGTTCCACTGGTAAAATTACTTTAGACAATCTACGTTATGAACAATTCACCAAATTCACATCAAAAATTACTTTCAATTTAGTTTCATTATCTCCTAAAAGCGATGCCGTACAATTTTATTCCCTCAGAAACTACCTCCAAGTTTAATCATGGTACAACATACAAAAATTCCACTAGAATGAAGATGGAAAAAGTAAAATAGCACTCATTCCGATGACCATCAAGGACCCTGCTCCAGCAATTCTATTAAAACTGTCATGTACTTGCAAAAAGGGATGTGGTTGAGCATGCGGATATAGAAAGACGTGGTATTTTGTTTTTGTAAAGAATTTTCATGTGAGAATGCCACCTCAATGGTGGTGAGAAAAAGAGTAAACCATAAAATATACATAAAATTAACTGTGTCAATATTTATTCATGTTCTTCTAGAAAAGTCTCTCTATCTCGTACTTGACTGACTGAGTGAGAGTAAGTGAGTGAGGGTTTTTTTTTCCACTTGTTTCTTTCGTGAGGTAAGCTTTTTAAAGAGTGGGGGGTAGGGTTCACGTAGCCATACGCTCTGACCACCAGGGCGGAATAAATTTTCATTGGCTGGCGACGTCACTCGCGAGTATTTGAAGCCAAATATCTGAGATGTCTCAATATATTACTATATTTATATATAAATTCTACTACAGTTAATGTCCATTATGTAATGAAATTAAATAAAAAATTAAAGATTTGTGAAATTTAATGGACGAACAGTATATATTTAGTGATTAAAAGCTTACAAGGTTTCGACTTTATGTTGAAGTTGTCGTCAGGTCATACAAATTATAATAAGAAATATGACAACAGAACATTGAACATGATATTAAACATAAATGTAAAGACAAAATATGTTTACATAAAATCAGAATTTTTACAAACATGTTATAATATTGTATTGTGAATATCAGATAGCTGTTCTCTATCGTAAATTCAAGCTCCCGTGTGTATTTTTAATGAATACCGTTCCGCGTATGCAACGTTTCTAGTAAATAAGTTCGTTGTCCAATATCAATATATTATCCCAATCCATCAAGTGGTCATTATTAATGCAATGTGAGGTTGCTACTTTGTTTAACTGATTTCAAATTTTGTTTGTGTTCCTGGATTCTAGTTCAAAACCCTATCTTTCACCTACGTAGCTAGCATTACAATCTTTGCATTTTATTTTGTATACTATATTGTCTATTCGTCATTAAATACGACCTTGTTAATTAAATATTAAAATAATTTTTTCTGTCTGTTTATCATTTTTTGCGTGTTATTCGTGAAAGAATTACATGATATCTCTAGTCTAACCCCGGTCTGGGTTATCCTCTCCTTTTCCTTTTGGAAAACTCTTCAGAAATGATTGAATGATCCCTCGCTTGCTTCTAAAGATTAAATTATATTTCATCCTTCTGTAATACGTGGTTTTGACTATTTTCTCGACCGTTAATGTTTTATTTGTGGAGAAGTTCTTGCTTTTCTTATACTCTTTCTTTACGGCGATAAGGAAATAATGCTTTCTTTTTCATAAAGAGAGAAACGTCGTGAGTGTAAGTTAGCTATAATGGCATAAAAACATTCAACTACAGTAATAAAACGTAGCAGTTAGTCACTTAATAATATGTGACAGATATTCACCCATATTGTCTTTCATTTTCTTTTATTGGATGTTATACGTATTTTCACGATATTTAAATTTATTACGCATTCAACCATATAATTTGCTGAGTTATGTTATTTTGGGTCTGATTTTTATTTTTTCAGTAAAATAACCTGAACCCATTTTCTCATTACATCTGCATAAATTACGATGCAGTTTGCTTTTGTCCTTAAATGATTTAAATATCAACAGCAGTTGTCGCTTTCTGATAAACATTTGCTTCACAATTACTGTATCATTTAAGCTCTTTAAATGCATTGGAAATAAATTGAATTCATTTTGAGTCCCATTGTTTGATGGTCAATGCGTAGCCTTTCATTTAGCGTTGTGTCAGCCAAACAATGGGTTTGAAACCATTTGTTTGATGCCTTTCACCTGCGATGCCACTTTTTCGTTATCCGACTTTTTCTCTTTGGTACTTATGACGTGTCAGTTTGTCGAGCGAAATCTCGTATTAACTTATCGCAGTATTATGAAGCGGTATGATGTGAGGTTGTCATATTGACTATGGATACAGAATTTTATATATATATATATATATA
>NNCF01127365.1:625615-660964 GCA_002313205.1 Laupala kohalensis
ATATATATATATATATATATATATATAAATTTTCAAAAATGATTTTAATTTTCAAAATTAAATGAAAAACGTCTATATAAATATATCAAAATTCATTTTGTTGTAAACACAGTATTAAAATTAATAATAATAATAATATTAATAATAATAAACCTAATAACAATTATACAAATTGTTATTAACAAATTTAATGAACATTTATAATTAAATTGTTTTGAATTGATTATAGTTGCCTGTCACTAATTAGTATTATAATCCGTTGTTGATCTTCACACTATCTTCCTCTGGTTCCAAATAAATTTTGAAGAGGATGAATTTATTAGTTAATTAATTAACCTGTAATTAATTATCCTAATGACCTAAAGGGTGGGGCCTGAATTCTCACTTCTTTGGGAACACCGTACAATAAAAATACATCAATTTGGTATTCAAATGATATTAAGGACATTTATTACTCTAAAAATATTACCTGTTTGATTATCATACACAATTAATCACTTTTCACTAAATACAAATACATGTTGAATGGACTACACATTGTATTGCCTACAGCGCTACGGATCTCTTTGTCCGTCATAAATTGTTACTCACCATACTTCAGCGTGCGTGGAACTTCATTGCTTCTATTAAACTTAATCACTTGGACTAATTACACTTTTCTCAATTTAAATGGCCCTAGAAATACATTACTTTTTACACTTTTCACACGTGTCAATGATATTCTCCTCGGAGATCAAGTTATCTCTGATTTGTAGCGTGTATGTTGAAGACTCCACGTCGATTCCCGCTCAGCAAAAGACTCGATCTCGTAGCTCCTTAGCAGCGTTGACCTCTCATTCCTCAGCTATCGCGAACTGTTCCAGTGTTGCTATTCTCTCCACTAATGACGCTGAGTTAATTTTTATTAATCGTTCATTGCGACATTTACTTAGATCTTCGTGGCCACTTAATTACTTGAAAGAATGCCTTCTGGCTTAAATGAGAGTGATTCCATGGTATTTGTTCTACACAAGAACGCTGCCTTGTATCGGCATACAATTATTCAAAATGATCCTTTGGCGGTTTATACAACACTGTCATTTCTATTCGCAAAAGTCTACTCACTGCGTGATCAATAGCATGCCATATCACGAACTTGTTTAGAGAGTGTCTGTAGATTCACGGAGTGTCAATGATAATCGATTATTATTCTGATGATACAATTAATCACCGCATGTATGATTCTCTTGCTGCCGAACTGAACTAGTTTTCATTGCGAACCGAATATACTCGACTCCGCGTACTATTATTTCGTCAGCAAAAATATACGTTTCGAAATCTCGAAATGTTCAATTACACTTTTACAATCGTGGAGATGAATTTTGTAGCACTCCGAACAAAATAATTTCAAGATGCCAATTTTGNCGTGACAGAAAATTTAACTCCAATCATCTGTTGAATAATTTTAAAATCGAATCATCTAGAATGCTCTTGCGCTCGCTCTTTTGGTGCCATAATTCCTCACGTGACCTCCCCTTCTTTACATTACTATTCTCCAATGTGCAGTGCCTGCACTTTCCCCCACTACAATTTTGATTGGTGATTTCTCATGGAAACCTTCTAGAACATTTTGAAAATGTCGTGTTGCCAATGCGCGCTTAACTTTCATCCCCTCCATTTTCTGATTCGTGGATTTTGTCTTGCGTCTTTCAAAGATTCAGCTCGCCCGTTGAAGTAGGTCATGTCCTCCATTTTGGATTTTCAAACAATAACTTTCTCGTAACATCTGCGCAGTTGCATGTGTTTTATGGTCTAATGCCGGTTCAGAGGTTATCCCTCGAACACGTGCGACCCCTTCTTTCTGACTCATGCCGGGACTTGCGCTCAGCCTCCTACGCACTCAGAAAACTATGGTTTTATGACTTGTTTTTAGAATTATTTTGCGGTAACCTGCCGCGACCCTTCAAATATTAATTTTCACCAAATTTTAGCATCCCTCTGCGGAGGATGTCCTCAAAGATACTACGCGACGGTTCACTCCCTGGTTATTTCAAAAGATGAATTTATGAGGACCTTTCTTAACAATTTTTCGGTTCTTTTGCATCTGTGCGACCGCGAGGATCCTTGTTCGTTTGAACTAAACAATTTGCACGTGTTTCATTAGTGCACTGGGAAAATAATATTCCCTGAGACCCGTCACTCACAGGCCTCTCTTTCAGAAAAGGTTTTAACAATTGTTTATTATAAGGTTCGCACTCCCAAATGTTGCTACCTTCTTGCACATGTGGTTTCTTCCTGTGTGGGAAGTGAAAGATGGTCCCTCTTTCGTTTATAACAACAGTAGCCGCTTTATTGCTCTTTTGTAGTAAACAATTTCTAAAGGTTTTTATTACTTTTAAGAAAAATATTCTCTCGCGCATGAGTTGAAAACGTTCTTTCTAAATTTTACCCTCTGCTGGCTACGGTTTCTGAATAAAGTAATTTATAAATTTGAGAATGTAATTAAATAATTCAATTATTTAATCTATGGTCTCAATATAATGTGTTTATTATATAATAAATTGTGTTTTAATAACGGAATGACGATATGAAGAATAAAAAAATAACATGATTTCATAAAAAAAATAGAAAATAATCAATTTTCCCAACGCTCGGGGGGAAATGGACTACCCTCTATACTAACTGCTGATTTTCTATGATAACTACTAATAGTATTCTCATAACTTACAACTGACAGTTTTGTTGAGAGTATGACTCACAAATAAGGATGGATTCATCATCACTATCTCAGGTGAAACATGACAAGTGAGTCTGTATTTTGTACTTGGAATGAGAACATACCTCGTTTCAAATATTTCTCCTTCAATTACATCTAATAATAATGAAGAAAGTTTTGTAAGCACTCACGATATCTCTTGCACTCGCGAATATTTCTCGGATAATATCTATAAACAAAAGTCATGCGGTTAATATCCGTCTCTGTTTTGTCTTGAAACAACTTACACGTCTCCTCACCTCCCCCCATCCCATTTATTTTGCGTTACCATGCCTCCTGACTCCCCCATTCTTCACCATTTCCCTCCAAATTATAAAGTTTTGCAAGTATTAATATTGCAAGTAAATATTTACAATACAATGCAACATTTTACAATTGTGAGCTACGTTAAAAAATGAACATTATTTCTTTATTTTATTTTCTATAAAACGTATGAAGGATTATAAAACACGCTTATATGTCCCAAATTGCATACTAGCACAGGATCCTTAATTTTTTTTGCTTTTCAAAGTCACCTCAGTTTTAGGCTCAAAAATTACTCGTTACATTTTACGTTGAGACATTTTTTATGATTCATTTAGTCACAAATCGTCTTCTAGCTCAAGCGTATCCCCTGTATATCCGCTTTCATATACCCTTTACATCTGCGCCATCTTCACATTTCCACCAATATAACTAGTAAACCGACATAATCACAAAATAATTGAAACTCAGGCACGCTATTGTTAATGGAATGTGCCATTTATTGATTTTCTATAATCACATACTGCTTTCGCACTCATTCTCATGGCGTAAGTAAACCTCTATTAAGAGACGCATCGGTGTCAGTAGGCAATATCCCGCATCAATACGTCTCTTGTACCCCTCGTCGTTTCGTACCAAGAGAAAGTAAGCCCTAGAGCTCTTCTAAAGTAGCGAAGCAGCAGTCCCTAGCGGACGAACTTACTCCTTTGATCCTTCGCTTTCCCGTTCTATCAGCCGTTACGATCCAAAGCAGTTCAGATGGCGGTGGAGGCGTGGTGTTGCGGGGCCCGAGAAGTCAGCCCCACGCTATCAAGCAGGGAGCCCGCGGAATGCCAACCCCATTCCCGAAGCGACCACCTGCCTAATCACGCGAGGCCTCCAGCACAGCCGCGAGAGGAATTAACGGTCTGAATCAATAGTTCACCCCAACCCTTCCACCCACCTCCCACACACACACCATTTCATTGCTTCTCCTCCAAACCGGATGTCCGTGTCCATTAAATCACTGGATCTGGTGTTCCTCATGGTTCTATCCTCATGTCTCATTTCCCCTCGATGCCATTATAGACACTCCTCTTTCCACCGTCTCTCATCCCATGAGTTCGCTTGAAGCTTCCCTCACCTCATCCTCTACCATCAATACATCGTTAATTCTCATTCCTAGCCTTTCATTCTGCATTGTCAACATCACGTATACTGTGGTATTCAAATACCATGCCAACACCTCAGCCGATTTCTGTCCATCCACAACGTGAGGTGAGCCGTCCCTCGTTCCGTGATGGATTGGATCGTTGCTAGTCCATCTAATTACAGGACATTGGAGGATGACATTTTACTTGTACTACAAGAAAGTATCCATAGTCATTTAGATTTTATCTTTTGTATTCAATGTATTCTATACCTATGTAACTTATTTCACAATTTATTGATTATTTATTTATAACTCTCAAAGCCATTTTGAAATTAGAGTGAACTCGAACTTAAATACGTAAAACTTTGGTTCGTTCACCCACTGCTTTCGATTTCCAACAAACGCGTTATTAACGTTTAATGTCATTTCTTTTTTCCTATACGTCTCCACAAACCATTACAAGTTTTATATTTTAAAGTACTTTATGTCAAAACGTCAAACAAATGAGTATGGTAGCTATGAAATCTTAACTCTGCTTCAGAGAACATTCGAAATCTTTCGACGGTTAGACTACAACGAAAATGTGATAAATCGTTGAAGCTTTACTTCTAGTGCAGACGTTTCAGCTATTGATCTTTGTAAGAGCACGTTACCCTAAGCTGGATTTTGCGCGCACCTTCCACTCAGGTCAGCTAATTGGAGCGAGTGCTCTTGTATACATGGCTGAATGAAAACAACTCGCCTTTGTTTTTCTTTCGATGGTTCCAAAGAGCTTTCAGATTCAATTGAGCACAATTCACTTACTTATTAAGTAAAGGCAACATACATTGCATTACATTTTCAGAATCTCTACTTCAATAAAAAGTCGAATGAAAATGAATTATTTCTTTGTTCTAGCCAATCAATAACATTATTACCAAGCTAGCTGAGAAACCGCGTCTTTGCAGGCGTGAATTTTGCGATTCTGTAAATATTGTTTACTAAATAATATCGTTATAAGTAAAAACCAACGTAGAGTTTCCACAGGGTCAAGAGATAATATAATTTACAATATCAATACATTTTGGGAATAACACTGAATTTTAAAGACATAGGCCTTGTCCTGCATGGGCGACAAACGCGAGCGCCAACTTTAAGCGACTGAAGTGTAGCGTCGCGCCGCAAGAATTGAGTGTCCTGTCTGAGCGCCCGCGATCGGTCGACTCTTTAAGCAAGGTGGGGCCACACCGCCAACAATACGTGAAATTATGTGACAAAACGGATTTATAGCGAAATACGGGGTTCTAAGGCAAAGGTGCCGTGATAACATACAATAAATTTATCAGGAAAGAACATGTTATTGAATTTTATCATTTGTACTCGCAACTGTGTGTACGTCTCAAAAAGTTTTTGAATATACTAGTATGTCAATTTGTACTTTTTATTTCCTTGTAATTGGCACTAAACTATTACATTACGAAAAAAAGCACAAAATTACAACACCCCCCAAAAATGGCGTACAAGTGCACAAAACCGTAATCACTTCGACACTACATGAGCTAACCCATATGACCCAGAAGCGTCAGACGAGATCACGACGAAATATCAACACCTACTTGATACTACTATATTTTATTGTTTACATACGATAATGTCTAGTATGATCAAGTAGATCGTGTAAAATGTAGCGTCTGACGCGCGACAAAACTCAAGTAAATTTGAAGTTCAAGCGTCGTCGAATATCGCGCTTGTAGCGCTACACTGAGACCGTCGCTCACGCAGGACAGTCTGGTAACTAAAAGTGTGTTTCAATCTTGTCGCAAGAGTGTTGTCACTCGCGTTTGTCGCTCACGCAGGAGAAACCATTATTTGTAACACAGACTTAATGTGTCTTTCTCTTCGGCTTCTGCACTTGGCAAATTATTTATTCTATTATTTACAAAAATGCATGGAATATTATTAAAAATAACAGCCTATTATCCAGTCGCCAGTGGCGCCAGTGACATCACATACAAATTCTCCATGCAGATGACAGTAGCGGCTGTATCCTCCGGTGAGTATCACTAACTCACGACAATACTCGCTCAATACGACGATAGTCGTCCACGAACATCTTCATTACGCGTAGTGATACACGCTCACCAGTTGAAGGAACCACTGTACCTTACTACAAGTTTTTGTCTTTATCGTCGCTATTGTGTAATATTAAATTATGATAATACACTGTGATATGTTTTCCTTGTCGTTACGGGTGACCATGCGAGTATGGAACATCTTCACCTAGGTGCATTGAATAGTAAGGTGGACTCAAGCGATTTCGAGCAAACGTGATGACGTCGAGGTAGACTACTCAGTGAGTAGTACTCATGCATAGGAGTAAATAGGCAAAGGCGTTGAATAAAGTAAATCAGTTTTATTAACCGTTTCATTTGACGTTACAGATACTTTATATAGTAAACTTATTGAAATAGTGTTCTTAAAGTTGCGTTTCTTCGTTATTATGTGCTATAATGATAAAAATGAAAGCAATTTTCAAGTCAACAAATCTGCTATGGTTAATGTTTTATTTTATAATTTTCATACAAAAGTGCATAATTACTCAAACAATAAACGTAAATGGAAATCAATTTTATTATGAATAAAAAGTAAGTGTCGGGACATCCTTGCTGACATAATTAATTCAGTATTTATTTTACTGTCGAACAAAATGTTAGACATAACATATCACTTGTATTAATAGTAAAGATATTTGTCAAAACATCATAGGAGAATCATGTAATAAATGTATTCAAGTCAATGACTATTCAACCAATTTAAATCGTAAAGCAAAAAGAAAAATTAAACGTCATGAAAACCATTTATTATACTAATCATTGCAGCAAAATCCCCCAGGGGACTTACATCTAGTAAGTACGTGTTTGGCGAACACGGGGCCCCGAGCTGAGTCTAGCATTACTTCCAATTACTTGCGTAAGGCTCCTTCCTTTCTCTTTTCTTACCTCCCTTGGTCACCTCTTCTTCTTTTCGATCCCGACGCTATCAAGGCTAGGGTATCTTTCATTTTCCTCATTCCTCTCATTTTTGGTACCCCCTTATTCTTTGTTCCCCCTCATGTTATGTGCCCCCCTCATTTTTTGCCCCCACTCCATTTTTGTTTTGATGTATGTTGTGAGCTATGTTTTGGCGTGTTGTAGATCAGGAGGGTTTTTAGGGTTGAGTTATTCGGCGAGTCCCACACGCGGGGAGAGTCATGTTGGTTCTCGCTAGTGCGTAACTGCATTGAACGTTGAAGCACTCATTTGCTTCGTGTATAAGCCGAAAGCTAGGAAAATGCAAATGACGAGCATAATATTGATATATTTGAGTTTGTTGTTTTACTTCTTGCTATTTTATTTCATTTTTTATATAAAAACAAGAAATGGAATTTGAAAGAATATTATTAACTGCTGCCAATTTCGTCACGTGAAAAACACATAATATAATCCAATAATTAAACGAAGAGTAGTTATAAAATTGCTTCTGAAGAAAACAATTTTTTTTTTTAATTACGAAATAATTTAAAGGTTGTGAAGATTCTGTTTTGTACAAACAATGTATATCAGTAAATTCATCATACGTAAAGCATTTCATACGGTATCCGAGTAATTGGAGTACAGTAACGAGTTAAATGAGGCGAAAATGCTAGTTTCCTATCCTTAATACTGACCAAGCGTCTGCTTTGATGGCATCAGCTTCAAGCAACCACTAAATTAAGGTCACCTTACCATTCTGTGCACCTTGCATCTTCTCTGGAATTGAGGATGGGATCTTATTCCCTGGGATTCAATATGTAAGCTAGGTTTCATTTTGATTAATCAGAATGAACATTTGAAGGAACATTTAAAACTGCGAATAAGAAGTCTTTACTTTCATTTCTTGTAAGGATACTTTTTTTAAGAAGACACATGTCTTTTTACAAAAGCAAAGAACAGTTGTGTGTTGGTGGTTCGCATAAATTATAAAAACATATTATTCTTTATTATTTTCAAAAAGAATGAAAATTAATTTGTCATAGTAATAAATTTCTCTCGAAAGTGATTTGCAGAAAAAGGGAACATAGTGTCTCTTTTATTTCATACTTGCTAAGTTCCTGTAACTTCACTCGGGTAAGTGTAAACTAATTAGAAAGGGTTTATAGTTAAATTAAATAGGTTTTCAATGGTTTGACGTGAATAAAAATTCTTGAATGTCACTGTTTGTCATACTCTATATATGAATCATAAATGAGAGAAAATTTCTTTAAATTTATCTAAAAGATAAATTTCTCCATTGTTAATACAACTGATCTACTCACTAGATTACATTTTCTCGACACCACATTTTAAATAAATTAAACACATTATGCTTACAGATCGATTTCAATGAATTAAATAAAGAATTATACCGTAATAATGTAAAGATAACGAAGAGTATATTATTGCAATAATACACCTGCATGCGTAACTCATCATTTGAATCATTTTCATCAATAACTGCTACAGACCAAGATTTATGAAAAATTCATGAAAAAATAGACCTAATAATTCTTCCTAAGTCAACAATGAAATATTTTCAGAAATGGATTAAATCAATTGTGTATCAAACCATACACGGTAAGAAAACTAAGAACGTGAACGTAGAAAGAAACCGTCCAACATAAAGTAGCAATGGTTACTCATTTGTACTTATTGAAAACCGAAATATAAAGGAAGACCGTTGGCAATTTGTTCGCCCAGGATCTATAGAATGATAATTCGATTCTATTTTTGTAATAATTTGAAAAATAAATCAGCAAAAATTTCCAAACTTAAGAACATCATAATTCTTCGGTGTCTCTTCAGTAAATTACTCGTTTCTTTCCGTATACTGAAGCAAAGAATATATAGGCTTCTCCTTGGGTGATAAATCAAATTTCTCACTTATGTAACAGTATAGATAGATATGAGTTGATTCAACTTCTCAAGCCAACTATTGTTTTAAAATTTCGCTAAATTTTTCCGTTACGAAAATGAGTTCAAATTTTTGAAGTGATTATAAAGGATTCTAAAACTTAACTGATTTTTTAGGCACATAATAAACACTAAAACTTATTAAATATACTTAAGACACATTATAAACACATTATTTGCTACTTATAGTTTTCAAATTTCATAGATAAATCTACCCTGAATTTCTGTCAATAATTTATCGAAAATACATTCACTCATAATCATTTCATCCCCGTCATTAGGAGGTCATCAGGAAGTCCTCAGTCACCCGGGATGCCGTCTTGGTTCCAGTAAGCCACTGGTAGAGCGCGTGGTAAAACGGCGATGGAACACTGCCTTGTGCAGTTTCCCCATCAAAATGTCGAACGAATACATACATACATCGAAAATATAAGAAAAATATTGTAATATGACGTCGTTCGAAAAATCTTATAATTTATTATTTACTTGTTATTATTCCTAAAAGTAGTGCAAAGAGAGCACCGAGTCAAAACCAGAATTATTAAACAAAATGCGTGAAACACATATCTATAAACACTGCCCATACTTCGTTCTTCACTCACTTCATATCATACTCATTCTGTCGGCTTTCACAACGTCATCTCTGTGCGACCCAGTTCATGACTTACGAGTTCCACGACTTGCGCGTCGAGATCGACCTCGACCTTTTTTAAACTAATCTATCGGGACAGAAATCTATAGAAACATTAAACTATTGTACACTACTGATAACATAAAAGGGTCTTTTATGTTATCTGTGGTGTATATGACTAAAAAATTATACATATGGCAGAGGGATTTTACTACAATGTTTTCATTGATAAGTATTTAAGTAAGCTTACTTTTCATGACGTAAAATAAATATGTTCAAATATATTCGTCAAGTCTATCGCGTCTTAAAATACTATCACAGTTAGAAGTTTTTTTATCTACATCCAAGACGTACACAATGGAACTTCACAAGAACTTCCCGTTTATCATTTCATGTTCAAAATCATATCAACTTACTAGCCTATTGTGGTTCTACTTTGCTGTCACCCACAAGCATAGAAGGCGGAATAAACCAACTTCCCAAAGTACGTTGTAATCGGAGAGGTTATGAGATTCAACCGCACAAGTCTATTCTGTGTCCAAAGTCTGTGAGTCTTAGATCTCGCACTTCAAACAGGTTTGGTAAGTTTCGATGTGACTATGTTCATAATGTACGTGTAAGCAGCTCTGAAAATGTCTCCTCATGCCGGAAAGGGGTCTTTGAAGTACCAACGGCAACTACAGTCAAAGACTGGTCTACAGATGGAAGCTCCTTGGCAAAGCAGAGATCAAGTGTGGAGAGACTTCTCAGCGCACTTAAATTTCTATCGATTTATCTAATCCACTACGGTGAGACAAAGATAAGCTGGTGGTTTAAATACGGGGAATCACGAGATTGAATTCCGACTTACGTGTATTTTCACTGGTTGTATAAAATTATATTTTACTTAGGTGGCCTTTCTGCATGCTCCCTAGATTTCATTAGTTGAAGTAAAAAGTATCCCAGAGTAATACATTTATGAGACGCGACTCTTCTTCTCTTCGCTCCGATTTCAATGCAGCCAACTGTATGAGCTTTATACAGGTGTCTCCTTTAAGAATACGAAAATAACGACTTCAAAACTCCCGTCAACTACATTTCCGAGCCCACAACATATTTCTAAAAGCACTAGTAGTATATATTATCTCCCCCTTATACCAACACGCTTCGTGCATCAAGCTATTATCAATAAACACTATTGAAAAATGCTACTCCTTCATACGAGTAGTTGAAGTGTTGTACCTGCGGGATTTTATCAGACCGTATTTAAATATCATCTGACCAACAAATATTTTTGTAATATATTTCCATAAATTTTGTATATCAAAATAAACAGGATTTTATTTTGATGTATGTCACTACCCTCATCCAATATTGCACGATTTGTCGAGAACTGAATATATTTGCATCTTGATTGGAACAAATTCATATTTCTATGACTGAAATTCTTAAGTATGACATTGCATACGCTCAGGTTTTGCAATTCTAGCTGTAACGGTTATCACGGGTATTGCTTCTAAATAATTTTCTCCATTTCCAAAACATCCAAATATAATTCTCAAGTGTTGTTCTTCATTTCATGTCTTTCGAAATAGCTGTATTATTTAAACCCAAAACATTTGTGAAAGGTGATTTTAAGGGGAGAGGAAATTTTTCCCTTTAATGAATAGGTTGTGAAGTATCACTGAAATCGTCGTAAGCTAAAAAGAATGCTAATTCGAAAGATAATTGTTCCGCAATGTAATCGTTTGCATGGTTCAAAGGAGAATGAACCAAAATTTAAAAATACAAATTGAAGGATTAAAATACTAATAATTTACTTTATTTTGTGTTTATTTTCCTTTTTATTCATATAGCGGTTTACTTGAACGAAATACAATAAAAGTATTCGATAATGGAGAGAGGTGAGAAGGCTAGTTTTTTAGTGTAGACTTACTCTCGAAATACGATTAACAGTTTCTAAGAAAATATTTTGAATAACCATTAAGTAATGTGAAAACATAATAAATAAATCTCAAACCTTCTTTTTTATAAAAACCTAATAAATAAAAATAAATTTAAAATTTTAATAAAAAAATACTCTCAAATTTATATTTAATGCGAAGAGGCCATGTTGAAGCTACAGCATGCTACCCACTCGGATACACTCTGCTTGAATGCTTATATTAAAGTTGCTGGTTGATAAATTCGATAGTGTTTAGTGAGTAAACTTTGTCTCCTACTCAATGCAAAAGAATGCGTGTTAAACTAATTGAAATTTAAGGTAAACAATCTTGATAGTCTCCTCGTACTTGGAATTTTTCATCATACGTATTTTTAACCCTTACAATAAATTAAACTAAATTACTTTACAGATATACTTAACGCACCCTACAATATTCAAATCTTATAATAAATGAGACACGCAAACAGATAAAGAGTAGGGATAAATATTCCCTTCATTAATCACACAAATCTCGCCAATGGTGCATCAAACTCTTCACCGCAAAGTATTGCGCTCTTTCAGGAAGAAAATGAAAATAAATAAAATACACTTTATATATTATGATAATCTCAAGGATAAAGTCGTACAAGTCGTAGGTACCCCGTGATAAACGGTTCTCTTTGACCTAATGTGTTTGGGAATCATTGTCATTAAGTAACGAGACAAGGAGCGTAGAAGCAGTAATTCTGCCATATCAGTGATAGATGTACAGCATCCCTGCCTCCATCACCCAGATAATGCCCATGATCTCCAAGCAGGAGACTGGCTTTGATTACCGTGCCTTGACCCCAGATGAATCCTTAAACCCCTACCCCCCGACGTATGCATCCCCTCAGTTGGGGTGGAGAAGTAATTCAATCCGTGAAGGTCAAACGATCTTGAGTAGATTATGTGGTTAATATAGCCGAGTACTCTTAAGCATAAGTAAGAACATCATGCGAATTTGAGAAATTGCTGATTACTATTATGAAATACCGATCACTGATGACATTTAAACTTTTACTACATTGTGAGATGTTTTTATTTCAGTAGTAAGTTATAATTTTATATTGAAACAGATTTTCCTATATTTTCTTTTTGGAACAGTTCACGTAATCTCCAAAGGAAATACAGCACAAAGGATAATGTGCATATAAGTTCATTAAATTGAATACCCTTTGATTATCAGGATAAGTTAATATGAGGTGAAAAAATAAATCTTGACATGATTAAGTTTATAATGCATTGCATCAAACAATTTTTTGATTTACGTTTCAGTGAAGTTAAATGTATTCTGTATGGGCCAATTTCCCCTCTTGTTTCTCAATCTCATCACTACATTGAGTCGATGTTGGAAGGAGCACCCTGGCTCAAGAGTTGCAGAGTGGACTTACGAAAACTGTACTCAGAGGAGTCGTGGTCGGTGTGATCTGAGAGTCTCAAAAGATGGATCGAATGCGCAGTCAATTGATTATTCGGTTGTCAGTCGTACGATAGTTGGTGATCACGATTTTTGACACCCATGGTGCGCCCGTTTGGTTGTAGCCAGTGACGCGCCCGAATGAATATCCCCGAGGTGCATTGTAAGGATACCAGAGGAACGTGTCAACTGGTGTTTAAATCACTAAACCCAGGATGATGTCATAATTTGGAATTAACACGGGTGGTTATGAAGTTTTACGTCAACATATTAACATTTTCTCAAGTTAACGAAATCCTTCACAATATTCCCACCATATACAACACCAATAAGTGAAGCTTTAATAACATATTTATCATGTCCAAACTTCCCTCGATGTATTTCAAATGGATTCATACCAATCACCTATATTGTATGCGTAACCAGAATGTTAAAGAATGTATCTTTGGAAATAAACAAAACTGCTAGAACCACACTCTTTCATGCATGAAATGTATCGAAATTAACTCAGTAATTAATATTCAAGACATAGCATCCAAAACAACAAGTGACTTGAAATGGATTCCTCGAAAGAAGTGGTGTCAAGAAATGAAGCACGCGAACGGACTAGTGTTCAACCTCGTGCCAAGAGATCTGAATCTAAGGATAACTTTTAGGGAAAGATTTTTCTCACTAACTTCTCATTTGTTGCAGTCCATAAATTTAACGAACGCTTTACGAGTAAGTCTCGAAAACTGGAAAAAAGGAGGGATGTATTTCATAAACGTATTCCAAGAAAAAAATCTGTATTTATTTTACTATAAATTTTAATATAGTTATTTGTCATACTCTTGTTTAGCTATAATTATGCAGATGGGAAAGTCATTGATGATACTCTTGAAATATTTCTAACATTATGTAAAAAAACACTTTATGTGCTATATATACCATAAACTATATGAATAAATGAAAATACCAAATTTGTCATTACGTAACACAGAATCAAACGAGAGAGACTGTAACGTCCGCAATGTTACTAATGTGTGTGAAGATACTCCACTTGTTTTTGACAAGTACTTGTTACGGACAAGTTTGCGAAACAACTTGTTGCGAACAACACTTGCACTTTTGTGAAACGAACCCCTGATCTCAACAACCACGCGTTCCACAGGTTTCTGCGTAATAAGAAGCAGCAAAAATTCTAAACATGAATGGAACACACAGCACAAAAAATCATTTTACAGACCAACTGTCATAACACAGAAATACAAAATCTTAATACAGAAAGATTAAATCTTAATTTATTCGTATACCTCCTACGTCACTCCCCTGATTTACTGCTTGGATAACGTTCTGCTACAAATATCGTTATGTTTGACGTAATGCTATCAGTACCAACAAGTTAAAACTCTAACAGAATGTCGTTATTTGATAACTTGGATCTCAGTCTCGGCTTTGTGAGCTTCATTAAGAACACAAACTGCTCACACTTGTACCGGTACGCACTGTCGAATATAGTAAACATCTGTGCTGCAAAATTATGAAATGGTGGATATTTTACTGGATCCAGGGCTTTATAAAACTTTGAATTATCTTCATTTTGGAACTCAGTATATATTAAATGATATAATTTATTAAATGATATCATTTAATAAATCAATTAGTTCCAACTCCTGTTCTTCAGGTGTATTCTCGGAATTAACTGAATAAGGGGAGCAGATGTAACTTCGATTGCGGAACATGATATTTTAACCTTTCAATAAAATTATACAGAATATCTTTCAAAGAAATGCAGTATTTATCAGTAACTAAAGTAACATCAAATGAATACAGTTTTGAAAAATGGCTCCATGATGTTTTTTGACGTTTGCAATATATATAACGAGAGTTTCATTTAGAAATTATTTACATCTATCATTTTATGAATGAATCGACCCGAACTTGCCGTGTTCATTTGCTCGTACGCACCCCATGGACATCCCTGCTTTAATATATCGGGAGAAATTAAAAAACTGGATTATTTTAGCAAAGTAATTTATTTTTTTCTTGAAAATAGGGCAATGATTTGACTTTTATGCTGTGTGATTAAAATTGTATGCGAGGAAATATTCACAAAATAAATATTAATTAGAATTTCAGATGTGTTGATGGAATTCCAGAATTTCTTGTTCTATTTATCCTCGTTAGCTATCTTCAATTTTTATGACATCATTATGGAGACATTAAATTAATACTGTACTTGAGATAACGTGTGTGAAAGAATTGTCATTACGTGGGGGAGGGACCATTTTACTGAAAACAAGAAACTAAACATTTTTTAATCAAATAAATAAACTTTTTGCTCAATGAAACATTTCAATGAAGTAAACAATAAAACATTTTTTAATTAATTAAACGAATTGTTGAGGAAGATTCAAACAAAATTCATTCGTCGATCGAATATACTTCAAAAATGACTGCCGACTGTTGTTTTTTAACAATTATTATAAGATACGAAATATTTGAAGACAATGTTTAATTCAAAATGTAGAGAATTGCAAATTATTCAAAACTATAATATTTCAAACAATGCACCCAGAAAAAAAGAAATAACCCTCTTTTTATTGTGGGTCAAGAGATCACTTAGTAATATGAAACATATGACCAGCATCCCTGATGTAACATTTGAGATTATGGTATTTACATTTTCTATTTACTTATAGAACAGAGGTTTTCCATTTCCGTCTAGTCTCACAATAGACGCTTCTTCAAGTAACAACGATTGCCCTTCGTTTCTTTCTGATCATTAGTTGCAAGAGTTTGTTGAAAAAACCGGTATATTTTATTTCCAAGAGGTAATTTTTTGAAAAAATCATTGTTTTTCTATTCAAATAATTACATATATTGTTTGCAGAGCTTTGGAAGGACTATAGTATTACATTTAAAATACACATTGTTCTTTTTATTATTTGTTTTAAAATAAAATTTCAATTCAAATTGTGGTAAACCATCTGAGTAAATATTATTTACATCTTTGTAGTAGCCTTGAGTCATGTTATCAAACAACATTAGTGATCACTCTCAAACTTACATTTTGAAACCAGCCCTGCTGACTATTAGAAATATTTTGAATTTTGGTCCGGTTTAATGTGCTAGGAGACGGCGCCTCGTAGTGACATTGTTCCACGGTCAATTTACTATATTGTGCGCTTGACTCTGCCAGGAAAGAGGGTGGGGATGTGTTGTTGAAAAGATGAATGAGTTCGAGTCAGGAGAGTGGCAGGGGACACAGAATTGTTCATTATGACAAATTCCAATTATATCAACGATCATTCTCAGAGGTGGCATGCAAGCCGCTGTTTTACGTGTGTGCCTGAGGATATTGAAAGAATAATTTTCCTATTAGAACAAGGTACAAAGTGGATCACTACTTATAATTATTTTTAAATGTATTTATTTCCATAGGAGTAACGAATTAACATATCAACTGACAATCGCATTCCCAATACAAATACATCACATTTTTATTCCAAAATACAATCGCTAGCCATTCAATGAACATAGTCTTAATTATAATGGTTACGAAATCTTCGTCAACGTTTCATCAATATTCATAAGCGAAATTCCGGAGAGGATGTATGAAACAATTACCAGCTTGATGAACCATTCAGTTGGTGCACAATGTAATCAGTTCTAACTTATTTCTCGCCTGCTTGCGCAACAGGTCTTCTGTAACGATCCTTTGCCGAGACCCTGCTCAATTAGAAATATTCGCTTTGAACTGAACTTGGCCGTAAATTTCTCATTAAACTTTTAGTTGATTATTGGTGTTTAAGAAAGCAATGCATTTTTTCTTATTCGTAACACATTTAATTCAATACTAAGATTCCTTTGTCTCGTAATTTTTTTCATTCTTTATTCAACAAGTAGTATTATCTATTAATTTGTTTCGCATGTTAGAAAGTAAAAAGAAAAAACCGATGATAATATACGTTTCTTAAAAATATGTCTCCTAAGTGATAACAGACAGTTTTCTTCATTTTGCTCGACTAAAGAAAATTTTTCTCTAAAACAGTAATGAATAATTATTAAATAAATAATGAATGACTTACGACCTTTTATAGATAAATAATATATAATATATGAAAAGAGCTCTTAGTTTTTCGACTTCGTTTTAAGTCGTCTACAAGTGATCAAATAATAACAAATTATAACAAGAAACATAACAAAACAATTGAACATGATATAACAATTTAATATGACAATTGTTTTCTTGTTATAAATTGTCATTATTTGATCACCTGTCGACGACTTCAAACGAAGTCGAACGTTGTGAGCTCTTTTCACAAAATATATACATTATTCGTCCGTAAAAGGTTTCTAAGTCATTCATTATTATTATATATTTTATTAGATTATATAATGTACGTTAATTAAAGTACAATGGATAATTATTTACGCTCCTTGGTAATTCTTACTCTTTATTTTAACTTTTGCTGTCTTCGACCGATATATTTGAAGAGTTCGGTTTTTCGTTTCAAATCAATCAAAGCTTACAGACTTTTTAAAAATTTTCTTTATTAGTTATGATGACGCAAACATTATGTGACGTATATGAAACAGAAACATGATAAATTAGTGGAATAATGTCAAACCATACATAAAAAAACTATTTCAGAGTGGAAAGATAGACAGGAAGTCCTGAAATTTATATATAACTTCTCGAATATTTCAGCTCATAGTGGAACGAACTTAGGTTCTTTTGTTCCCACATGGCCTTTAATTCTCTGGGTCATAACATTTTAAATTTTTATTTATTTTCCTAATTCATTGGTTACTATTTATAAATAAGAAAATGGGTTTACATTTTTTCCCTTTCATATTTTAAAATGAGTTCTTGATTTGGAGTTACAAATAAGTACATAATTTCATATTGGATCTTAAACAGCTACAATAAATGTTGCTCCGCGGACACATTTGAAAGATTCATAAATAAATAATTATACCTATCCCTACTTCTAGCGGTTAGTATACCTAGGAACCGGCCGATGTTCCTCTTATTCTATCCAGCAACAGAACAAGAGTGATAAAATGTGGGATAACCCATGGACATGGGCACCCTTTTAGACTGTAGGTTGTGCTGCTATAATCCCATTATTGAGATAGCTCGGTAAGTATGAATTTTTCTCTCGAGAAAATTAAAATAATTTCTCATTAACCATGCTGTTTCTTAAGGTAGCTAGCATAGGTAGAATTATATTACTAAAATATCTTAAATAGGCATAAATAAACAGAGTAACATGTACTTATTATGGTTTCAACTTGAAAAAACATACCTAACCGGACAGTTAAATAAATAATTAATATTAATATTGATGTTCAAATACATTGCATCTTATGAAGAAAACATTTATTTACAAATAAGACCAACTTTTAAATCACGAAAGTGATGGAAGTTTACTTTGAATTTTCCGTAGTATTTAAAAAAAACACTTTTACGTCTATAGGTCACAGGACATTTGAGGAAGATATTTTACTTCTTCTGCGGTGAGATGCATAAATCACGACACTGTCGCGCTCGACCGACGTGTTTTTACATGATCTTGTGCATTTCAAACGAGCAAAGAGAGTTCTTGAATATTACTTGTATATTACTTGAATATTATTAACGGATTGATAGAAATTAAATCATATCTTTTCATCATGATTATTCATATTGTTGTTTTATAACATTTAGTTTAAAAATAAAGAAAACAATTATACATCTCCATGATTTGTTTGGCTTGAGTGATGGCCCCACCTTAATGTTTTTATAGTGGAAACGACTGGTAATTTTTATGCGTATAGTAGACCAGAAATTTGCGCAAAAATTCTATAAAAATATGGCTCATGTGAACCTTATTCACAATGTCAGTGACGTTACATTCTCATCGAGATAGTATTATAAAACGTTTAGTTTCAGGCAGATTGACTTGTACAATTGCAATTTATGTTATATCTTTCCATTCCTTTTTCTTTCTTTGATAGCAACACAGATATTTGAAAGAAAGTTGACAAACAACCGCTTAATTCCATCAACTTCTTTACTAAATAACATGATTCGAAATCCAAGTACTCTGAACCAACTTCTTTGTCTTTTACCTAATTGTGCAATAAGATATCAGTTTTGTTGTGAATAAAAGAACGTTTGACAGAGATGACCATTTGAAAAATCAATGTTCTCAATGATTAGAAAATGACAGAATCCGTTTCTACTACTAAGAAATGTAGAGTAACAAGTCTCGTGATTTTGTACAAAAAAACAAAAACAAAATTGAGTCAGCAAAAATCCCAGAGTTTAGGTGGCCATAATACTTTCCTACCTTACGCCTACTTTCCAACATTACAAATTACATTCAGTTATATTCTATCTTCTTTTACACCCACAAGTCTTGCGTGCGGTTGCTAGACGCTAATTGCCTGGTTAAACCACAGATTAATCTGTGGTGTAAATAACTAATTTCGAGCTTTCCTTAGCAACCAATCAAGTTTCTTTATTAACACGTGAAAATATCACGATATACTCAATCAGACTATTTGAAAAGTATAATCACAATAAAACTCTGATGGGCACAACAATCCATCGCAGTCTTTTCTAGATCATCTCATTCAGAATGCTAATGTCACCGAAGCATTATGTATTTTCCTTAGAGACTGGAATTTGAAATGACTAGTAATTATGTACATAATAGAATTTAATTATTGAAAATACTCATTTTTATGTTTTCTTTCTGAATTGCTTTAATTATAAAATTAATTCTATAATTAAAAATTAATAAAATACCGATCATGTTAAATACAGAAACAAACATGTTAGGTATTAATTTAAGAACCCCGGACAATGCCAAGAAATATGAGCTAGTTATAAATAAAATATATTGTATACATGAAGTGTATTTTATTCCTAAAATAATTTTTATGAAGTGTCGTCTTCTCTAATTACATAATAACTATATAGTTCATCAACAAAGTAAACAGAAAAATTTTAAATTAATGAGCGTAATATACTTTACTTTACTACTATTAACGTCCATTAGGTAATCTAATTAAATAAATAGATCACCTGGCGATGACGTAAATCCATGTCGAAACGTAGTGAGTTCTTAACAAAAAATAAAAATATTATTCGTCCATAAAAAGTCGTAAGTTTTTAACTATTTATTTAATTCATATATTTAATTTTGACAAAATTTAAGTAGAAGGACATAAGAGTTTAATAGAAATCAATGTTTTATTAACTCATCAAATATTATCAAGAAAACTTAGTGTTTAATTCTACCTACGCTTGAACTACCTTAAATAATGTGTAAAACTTTATTCATGTAACAAAATAATTTCAATCAAATTTATCGTATTATCAATATTAAATTGTTCTTTGGATTCAAAATAAAGCTAAGCATTTTATTGCATTTTTCTTAAATGTATTTTTATTCGGAATTATATATAATACCTTTATAATCTTTATCTCTAGAACGGAATGTTTAATTCATAGGACCTGTTTGTGACAAGAGCAATGTACAATGGTAATACACGATAGAGAAATCATTTTCGTTGCTTCTTTGAAATTCAAATTCAGATATGAAATGGCTACCACTTGCATATCTCAAGCTCTTTGGCATTCTGCCAGTAAACTAAGCACCCTCCCGCGTTTCAGTTGTGTGTCAGAAACAATGAGTCTAACATTAATTAGCAAACACACATCTGAATACAACATTCACTCGTTACAAATAACCTCTAAATTAAAACTGACGGCTCGGAACATTTCGTATAAAATTCTAACCCACAGTGAAGTAAAGCGATTTTAGTTGTGACAAACGTGAATCATTTGTAGACTGAGGAGGAAATTTTTTGTTGGTTTTAGTATTATAAGCACACTTTCAACAAAATGGGTTTGCATCATCTCAAAATATTTGGATTCAATGAAAACAGCAGAATAAATATTAGTATCATAAGTATATATTTCACTTTCCAGAAAGCGGTATTTTCACACTAAACTTTATTTAGTGAAAAACTAGCTACAATTTAGACGCTTTCCTGTTGATAAAAAATTGCTCTTGAAGTTTTCAAAAAGAATTTATACATTTATCTTTTACTCTATTTCTTCATTGATGTCTTAAAATCAATTTTTTAAATAATCATAAAAATTGTTAAAAAATCAGTATCAATGTACATCCAGTCACTGAACTATGTTGACAAAAATTTACCGAATAAACTTTATACAGCTAAATTTGATTTATGGACCTGTAAGTTGAAATGTCTTATCCGTTACATAAAGGGGTAACGATGAAGTTCATGGATTTAAATTACACAATTAACTATTTCAGAACTTAGTGACTTCATTGCCAATTCGACCCATACATTTTATGATAATCTCTTCGTTTCCCAACTTTGCGAGATAGCTCAAAAGTTCCATCAATTTGCTTCCTTGTATTTAGTCAGTAGAAATACTAATGAGATTAGACTAAATATTCAACTTGTTTCTTTACCCGTGACGTATTCTTAGTACCTGAGGTTTACTCCCTCTACTCTCTGCATAATCTCTTGGAACCTACTTAATGAGGGAAACATACCTTTAGTTTTTTGCGCACTTTATGTCGAGTGACGTCATGTTTGAGCGATAGACCGTGTGAACTGTACAGTTTAGTTAGATATTTACGTAGTTGAGAGAACTGAGCATTTGAACCCTCGTTATCAACGATAAATTGTCTTGACTTTTATTGAAGGCAATCAGTTTTTTTCTGTTCCCGAGCTTTGGGATACCGTTGCACTTTCTTTGTTTTTCGCACCTTGAACGAAACTTGTCGAAGCTCCAAAACTGAAAAAAATTGATATAAATTGGACGGAACTGAGGGAAAAACGGAATGTAGCCTACTCACATTCAGTTCAGTAACTGTACGGATCTTTCTACAGATAACTGCGCAGATAAACTGAATTTGTGTAGACCACTTAAGAGACTGGAAAATGATTTGCCCAAACAGTCACTTTATCCCTCTAAACGTCTGTGACTTTACTTACTATTGTTTCATTTATTTACACAATAATATTCCACAAGCAAAATTCGTTTTATTAAATCCAATGAAACTAACATTCTGTGCGATAATATAAAATTTTAATTTGTGGCATAACTAATTTATCTACCTGGAAGGCAGACACTACCTTCCCCGATCTGGTAGTAATAGACAATTTTCACTCGGTTTCATATTTAGTATTAAACAATATAAACAGGACATTAGAACAGTTATAAATATTATATGGTAATACACAATGGAACGTCACGAAACTCACATCAGCGTCAGCGCTTTCAAATGTCAGATGCTTTTCAGATAAATGAGTCAAGTTGCATAGTTTATTGATGTAGTTTTTAAAATACTGTTATCTGGGAAGAGAAATGAAAAGATGAAAGCTGAAATAATAGGAAACCTCAACCACACCAATTACTACTCTAATGTACAATCTTTCGTTTGTATGATTTTATCCGTCCGGTTCCGCCGAAAAGGAACAAAAAATCTAGGAGACATTTATATATAAATGTATATGATGTTTGTAAAAGTTCTTATTGTTTTGTCTTTTTAATATTATTATTCCCTAGACACATTTTTATTGACTATTCAAGTTCTGTTGTATGTCTTCCTAAAAATATTATCTCAATAATTTTCTTTAATTCTATAAACTCCATGTGTCAAATCTCAAGCCCGCTTTTGACATATTTCTTGTATGTACTATATTTCTTGAGCATTTTCGGAAAACTTCTATTGTTTTTCTTGTTTGTATCAGTATCTTCTTGTCCGCGCATACATGCAACAGTCATTTCCATTCCTATAAAACATTCCACTAACTCTATGCTATATATGATATTGTCATTCACCACATATGATGTTCCCCGATCTACATTCTTACACTCACTAGTAAAAATTATAATAATTAATATAATCTTACATCCATTTAGAATGGATTGTATGTTTACCATAATGTAAGATGAAATTTGTTGCGTTGCGAGTATTAAAAAATACAGTAATTTCACTGACATGTATGATCACTTAATTGTTAAAAAATTGATATAATATTGTAAAAATATTCATATTAACTTATATACCACCATGGACACTTTATGCCAAGAAAATCTTATGAGATCAAAAATTGCGTTTGCGGTTCTTAGATAAGCTCTACATTCCGTTCAGAACAACACTGAAACACAATACAATAACTAATTTAATATTATTAAAGATGGAAGAAATTAGTGTCCTTTGGCGCACAGTCACGAGCCATTGTTTACACTATGCTCCGAGAAAATACATACTCGTATGAGATCAGTTTTGTTGTTTTTATTGCAATTCTGAAACGGTCATGTGTAGGTTACGTGAAACATAGTTATTACAGATATTGTAATGAAGAAACATATTTTGCCAACCATAATCCATACCTACCATAAATAATATTTTTAAATCCAAAAATACTTGACGGCCTTGACGACCAACTGTAGGATACATGTCAAAGTGGGAAGCCATAAACCAATCTAACAAACAAACTTGATGGGGAAAGCATGGAGATTTTTTATCACTTGCTGGATTTATAGTGGTACCCATGAATTATTCAAGTGGTCCGAAGTGTTACCATCATACCCATTGGAAATTTTTGCGATGCATCAATCACAAATCTACGTTATTTATTATGAAACACACATTATGATTCCAGAAATTTTGAAGAAATTTTTACTTGAAAATAGACAGGAGAGTATGTCATCATAGTTTCAGTCTTGAGAATAATAAGACATTTTAGAGAACAATTCATACATTTTCTACTGTTTCTACAATTTTTTTTCGTTCTTAGTCGGTTGGGTCATTATCAAGTAATCTATTAAATGTAGATAACTGTATTTTCGTTTTAATCACATTTGTTTTTTAAAGTGATTTATTTCATTTCGCCTCTAATATTTTACCAAATAAAATGTTAAGCAACTTCTATGTAAGGATGGAATCAGTATTGCATTGGAATGATTCAGTTTGTTATAATTCTCTTAGAGGTGAGATGAATAATTCGACATGTTTGTTTTTTAAACAATATTAGTTTTACTATTGAATATTTTTATTCTAACTACATTTCAGGATTGACTAAGCTCTTATAGTAATTATTATCATATATATTCTCAATCGACGAATTGGATGTTGTAATTAAAAAATTATAGAACATAATAGTACACAAATTAATTTCATTAACACCTACGTTTCTGTTTATCATAAGCACCTTAATTTAACTCACTAACACATCCCTAATCAACGTAATTTATTCAAAGAGTTTGTTCTTCTCTCGTGAAAAATAAATAAAGTCATTTCAATTCCATTACAACTACTTTAGACTTGAAGGTTGCCTGACATCTCAGAAACACCTTCTAACCACCACGACGCAGACTAGTCGTAGTGGCAGTTTCCCTACGAGTTGTATCGTTGAAGATTGCAGTAGGTTTTTTACTTACTTAGGCAGTCATGTTGAACTTTTCTCTCAACTTTTACACGAATATCACTGTAATTTGCGAAAGACGACGTTTCCAGTATCTACCTCGTTTCCTTAGGTGCCACCTCTTGAATACAGGCACCTTGAGTAAAGGACATGTAGATGTCTCATGTACACTTGACGTGCCATTTCTGACTATCCGAAGATTATTGATATCTATAAACACTGGAACAATAGTGTGACAAAAAGAACGCTGCCATAAAGGAGAAACATTTGGATCACCGATAGAATGCTACTGCAAAAAAGTTGTGCACGAGTCTGTCTATTTTATACCGTCAGTTGTAAACAGTCAAGTAATATATTCTTTGAAATTCATAATATACGTGTTTCTTGTGTTAGAAATACTAAAAGGAATCTACTCGAATAGCATATACGTTATACATTTTTGCACCCTTCAATACTGTGAATATCGTGTAAATCGTTTGTCCCGCATACGTGTAATACGTATAATTATTGCTCGCTTAACACTAGAAGGTCTGGAATTGCCTACCGAAAAGACCGGCGAGCGTTTAATTGACCGCTTAGCGCTTTTTAGGGGTTTGTGTTTAGATGTCGTTTATTGATATTTTTGACTAGTTATCACTTGTGACGAGTTTTCCGTTTTCTAAGGTATAAAAGACGTATGTAATAATATCTTAGTATCCTATTGTCCACGTATGGTTTTGACATTTCTTGCACAACTTTCAAAATGAACAATTTACGTTTTTTACGGATATTTGAGTTAAAGAGAAATTTGTACAATGAATGAGCATTCTATATGATAGATAGATGTAGAATATTATATAAAACATGCACAGGCCATCGCCGTGTACCAGCTCGCACAATGTATTTACGAGTCATTTGATCAACAGTGTCGACTCCACGTTGTAATAAAGTACAGTCGCCGGTTACTTTTTCTCAGTATCTGTATCGATTTGTACACCAGGGTTCGCACTACTAAGTACAAGAACATTTACGTTAGATTTCGTTTTATAGCATATCAGGGTGATATCTTCGTGATTGTAGTTAGCAGTGCTAAAACGAGCATCTTTAGGTTGCTTCAAAGAAGACGGTAATCCTCTCCTATTTTAATTTAGCACACCTACAAGGGTAGTTTTGCTCTTCCGATTGTCTTTCGCAAGATTCTAGGCGGTAAAGAAATTGTCAGTTGTCACGTTTCTATCCTCGTGTAGGAAAGACTGTACAAGGTAATATATTCGAAAACGCCTTCTGTTGCCCTTTCCTCATCCTTGTCTAGGTGGGTACTAGCATTGACCACGTATCTGATTCTTGCGTCGGTAGCAATCCAAAATTTAATCCCCAAGTTGTCCGGTGTATTCGTCATCTATTGTAAAAAGGGGCACCTGCATTTCATCGGGTACACCTGCTCATCGGCGATAATTCTTTCGACAAGTTTCTAACATGTTAAACAATTGTCAACAAACTTGTTCCAAACTCCTGAAACCAAACAAAGTTTATCGGTTTGTTTATGGTGAGCACTACTATCCTTGTCATCAAATCGTAAATTTCTTTGAACCGATCTCTACTCATTGACATCGCAAAAAATGGTTGGTCCCATTGGTTGTGCCACAGATGGGTTAACTGAGCTGCACAAACATACAAAATACAAGATGGAAAGTAAAGCTTCTCACTTTTCCAGCGACAGTGACCACGACTCATCGCGCAGCACTTTACGAGCCTCCTTTTCAGTATAAAATTTTAAAAGTCTTAGTATTGTTTAATCAAAAAACGTTTGAAGGTTATACAGTACTGTACTGCTATTACCTGCTGCTTTAAACATTCTGAGACAATAGCAGACATGAATCAGTCCAAGCGTCCATGGAAGCGAGCTCATTCAGATATTTGAAATAATGCTAAGACGACACACCAGACTATCAATTAGTGTTGAAGCACAGCGATACTCAATACAAGTGGTTAAGATGAAATCATTATCTGTACTCCGTAAAATTATGAGATTGAAAAGGAGTGCGTCAAAAACCTAATAAAAATAAAGAATAAAATAAATGAGTTGGGATTAGGTTAACATTGCAGTTAAATACTATTTAACTGACGATACAGGACAAAAATATCCTAAATATCACTAACTTTTACAAAGAGGCTAAAGACGCAATAGTGATCAATTGAGCACTTGTCGACTGTTTAGAAAGACTCGCCTATTATTCAGTAACAAAATTTATTTTATTCGTAATATTATGCAGGGTGGTTGTAGACCCTATAATATTAGAAGTCTGTTGATATCAATATCACACAAAAATTAGTTTACGAGTTAACGCAAACCAAATACCTATACGGTCAATTGACTGCTATCCGGCATTCTAGTGTTAATGTCATTCTAGAGTATGGCATAAATTTTAAATAACTTTGAAATTTGAATTTTGAGTATGGAAAGAAACTATTCCATATTTTGAATAATGTTGACATGTTTTGAATAGTAGTTACCATGGATCGACACGGTCAACTTATTTTTTTTGTGGGGCTTTAGGGCTCGTCAACATCGAGGTCATTAGAGCCCTTAAAACTTGTACAGGTAGGGAAAATGCAGTTACGCACTAGGGAGAGCCAGCATGACTCTCCCCGCGTGTGGGACTCGCCGAATGACTCAGCCATACACACTAAAAACCCTCCTGAATTACAACTCAAAACTCAAATCCCAACATATCTCAAGACTTGACTAAAAACATTTTAAAAAAGAAGAGAAAAGAGGAAAATGAAAGATACCCTAGCCCTAATAGCGTTGGGATCGAAAAGAACAAGAGGTGACCAAGGGAGATCAGAAAAGAGAAAGGAAGGAGCATGGCACACGTAAGTGGGAGTAATGCCGGACTCAGCTCGGGGCCCCGTGTTCGCCAAACACGTACTTACTAGATGTAAGTCCCCTGGGGGGGACGGTCAACTTGTGACATCACGTATCGCTGTCGATTGGCAGATCAATCGCGCTAGCAGCGCGGGTCTACAACCAGACGAGCTATGGACTGGCCACATGGCTCACTAACCGGCAGTCGGAAACTTACCATTAGTCAGCAAAGCATGTCATTCACTTGCCATAACTCATCAGTGAGCAAAAATCTGACTCACGCTCACTTGCGGGCTGTCATCGCTTCTCACCTGGCGTCAGCGCGCAAACAGCGCACTTCTCCGAAGCGAGCCCCGACATGAGGACATTCTCATCTCACCATCGCTCGGAGAGTCATCTCACTATCACTTTCGTACGTCAGCCGACCAATCCTGCTCTCATCTTCTTCCGACTGAATATTCTGGCGCCATGCCACGACTTCAGTACTCTCATCATTTGGCGCCATGCCGACGTCTCCGAATCGTCCTCGACGAGACACCATGTCTCGTTTTACTGCCCACAAACCGATGTTAGGGCCAAGTATTCGCACCGCATTCACCTGGAGCCTATCTGGTGCTTCTGACCGTACTCCATTAATACAACATGGAGCCAGTCCTTCGACCTCAACGAAAATCATCACCTCAACTTCACTCCGGCTGCTCGATCTACATCACGACTGACTTCTCGTGGCATTCGGAGATCGCCACATCATACCTGCTTCACCGCAGCGCCACATCTACATTTAAGTATTGTATTCTATCATTGAGTTAATTATTCTCATGTTACTTGCTTTTCATGTCATTAAATTGTTGTTGGCAATTCAGGGTCTAAACACCTCATCTACCTTCCTCATTTTCCTTGAATTTGTCTAAACATTATGGTCCTTCGAGTCCCCCAGTCTACAGCCAGTTTTTACGCTAAATTGTCTGTGCAGATGTATACCACACCCTCATAAAAACAACTAAAAATTTTGGTATACACCAAAACTTTCGGTATCTTACATTAAAAATGTAGTTTTTAGTGTTGACACCGAAATTTCGGTGTCGGCACAGAATAGTTGGGTGTCTGGGTGCTCACCAAAAATTTCGGCGTTGCGTAATATGGGTGTGCATTATGTGCTCACACTGTAAATTTCGACACTGAAAATCGTATATACGAAAAAACACCGAATTTTTATACAACGATTTTCGGTGTCGACAGCAAAGTTTTCAGAGTGAGCACAGACCGCTCACCCAAGTTATCGGCGTCAACCCTGATATTTTGGTGAGTTGCGTAGACGCCCAATTCTTCAGTGTCAATACCGAAAATTTTCGATGTGAGCACCCAGAAACTTAACTATTCGGTGAAATTTCGGTGTTAACACCGAAAAAAACCAATTTTAATGTAAATTACCGTAAATTTCGGTGTGTGTTTGATGCGGGAAGGTTATCTCCAGAGGTTACGATGTCCTAGATGTGCTCGCGCTTTCTTATTTGTTCCTGAGTAAACAGCATTATTAATTTTTACTGAAAGAAAATAAAACTTAATTTTGTTAAATAGATATTATTGGAGGAAAATAATTTACCAACATTATAGAATATAGAAGGGAATATTTTTAATTGAATAGTAGAGGTATTTCTGAGGAAAGAAGATTTTACGAATATTCTTTTGTTATTTTCTGACTAGTTTCTTTTTTAACTTTATTTCCTATTTTATCTATTTAATTTTGTTAAATTTTTTTCGTTTGAAAATTTTCTTTTTTATTTGTCAATTATGCATTTTCGGTTATCAATTAATCCCAATGTGAAATGATAACTCTTTTTCTTGTTGACAAGTAAATTTGTTTAAATAAAGACTTGAACATTTCTGATTGATTTCTGTTTATTCTTTCTTTAAGACTGTCTTATATTTTATTTTTATTTACTAAGTATTACTTTACAGGTAATGTTTTCTTTTTTCGCATCATAAATACTCGCCGAGATACATAAAATTATGAGTCGCGTGGAAAATACTTTCTAGGATTAATATTGTTAAATTAAAAATTGTGAATGAAAACCATTTTAAAACAATGAAAACCATTTTTGGGTGATGAATTCTCTTCCAAAACACCACACCAGCGTTCCCGGTTGTATCAGGCAGATCAGAAGAAAAGCCAATCAGACAGTAATAAGTTTGCGTTCGACAGCGCTGTGGTTGCTACATGTTTGAAGGTCGCTACATGACAAAAACAAATCGACAAAAGCAGACGAGTTTATTGAGGTTTATATGAAAGCAGTGCAGACACTCGACAGTGCATTTTGTCAATCTGGAATATTTGTTCCTTTATGATATGGAATTTGTTTCAACTTCGATAAATTTCAGATGGATGTGACAGTACATGCTTTACGAAATGAAATGAGTTGAATTTGTTTTGTTTGGATTTCTTTTCTTGTGGCTGTTTTTCTTATATGAAACTCACAGCACAGATCAACAGAGTTAATCCATGCTATAATATTTTATTTCTACATATATTTATATTATATTATTTCTACACACATGTATAATGTTTTTTGAAAAGCATTATTGAAAAAGTAATGAGAGATGAAAATGGAACACGTCATGTTGTATGACAAATATTCATGAATGCATCAATGATGAATACTCCTTTCTGTGTAGATAAGAGTCGTATTGGTCTTTGCAATAAAAACCTATTTCTTTTCACCTAATAAAACAACAGAAATAGTATTTAACCTGAATGGTATATACCTAATTCACGAACATTCTTAATCATAATCAACATTTCTTTTTGCATTTGAAATACCTTCCTTTTCCCATAATCCATTAGGTGCAGATTCTCCTTCTCGAAATATTTTTTAAAGTAAACTCGACAATAAAAGGTATACATATTTAAGATACTCTTCAAGAATATATTAAAACTTAAACTTCAAAAAGCTATTAAAACTTGTTTGAGAGCACTAATGACGTGAATTCCAATTGTCACTGCACCAATTGTGAACCGTTCAATATCCATGTATAAGCATCGTGTTCCCGACGTACTGATTCAACGCATAACCTAAACTACTGAGGCTAGATTTTCGTATTATAATCCTCTAAAAAGGAGTTTTCGAAATTATAATTTTAGAAAGGTGAAATGTTTTAAAATGAGTCTCCACAATTTTGCTATGCTACACAAACTAATATTTATCGTCTAAGTTTTTTCTGTACAAATTTCAATTTCAATATCTAGGAATAGGTTGTTTGGCTTTCTCGATTTTTTTACGGCGCAAGTGGAAACAATAATTTCATTCTTTTATCGTTTGCGCTGACGGCATAATATATTACTTTCGAGTTATCAACTCGATTTTTGTATATTAATGTTACTCAATTATATATTTAGGATCTAATTTCTGGATCATTCGATGTTTTGTAACGGATGAAAATGGTGGAAATATTCGATGTGTTGTTCTGAATGACTGACATTAATAATATTCTGACATTAATAATTTTCAGTCTGCTTTTATTAATTTCAGTCTGTTTTTTTTAGATAAAACTTGATATTTTGACATGTTTTTCCATTTGTATTGTAAATCCTTGCTAAAAAGTGCGTCTATTTTTCAATATTCAAATTTTGTAGGGGTTATGTAAGGTGGAAAGTGATTTTTCAAAGCTTCACTATTTTCACTATACCCTATAAACTAGTTAAGTTAACAACACGGTTTTTGTGAGTTGAAACTTTAATATTTTGATTTTCCTTTATTTTATCCCAAGTCTTCGTTAGTGAAAACGACCTGGTATAATTATTTTGATATATTTCGCGAACCAATTAAGATATAAACTCTGTTTCTGGGTGTAATGATTCTTAAAGCAAATTATCTAAAACTGTATTCTTGAGTATTATAAAATTAATTTTAAATGGGTAAAAATGTTAAGTTCTTTTTCCTGAATGTCTGAAAAATTCATCAAAGCTTCAGCTACTAAGAAAGTTATTCATTTAAAAAAATTGGGGAACTCCCTCAGGTTGCGAGTACTTTTATACTGTGTCACGTCACGAGACAAGCTGGTCAGGTGGTGAAATGTCACGTGCTCACGCAGCTTGACTATAGAGACAATAAAAAAGGTTCGCGAATAATAAAGTGAGAAACTAAAATACTTTGTATGCAGCGTCAAAGTTAGTTTGCATGCAATCAAAGTACACTAAAGAGGTTTATAAAGGAGTATTGTGAAATACATCATCTGTTCGCACATTATAAACCTTCAACTTATTTCTATACATACATAATATTAAAATTAAATATTTTATAAATTTCATTATCAAAATTAATATCACGGGTTTCTTGGTGACCAAATAAAATAACTAACAAGGGTAAAATCTTATTGGTCACTAACAAGTATTTGCATAACACGGAGGGAAACATCAGAGGGTTCATTAAATTCATTGAATATGACTTTTCCTTAACATGACAACGAACATGCTGATTATAATTATCAATCTTATTAAGTATTCACAGAGTTATCCTAGCGTGTATGACTTTGGGACAAAGTACTAAATTAATGTTATACTTCTAATTTTTTTCTAGCTACATGTCTATATGATATTAGACACTAGTAAAATTAATAGTACTTCATGTGTTTCTACTCAAATGTGTGTGACAAGGAGGAAAACGTTTTTCTGTGTAGAATTAGCCAATCTTAATTTTGAACCAATCTATTCATCCATAAATATATAGTATGTCGTAAATTATCAATTTATCAATTCGTGAAAGATTCATATGATCTATTTTCATCATGACAATGACTTATGCTTTGTGTCCGAAGTTTCATTCGTTTAATTTTTTAAAACTAAATTATAGCTTTGTCTCGAAAACAAGTGATTCGTATGAGAAAAAACTGCCAAATAATATCCCCTATTTTCAAAAACATTTCATAAATAAAAACTTTTTCATTCTGTGTCTGGCACATTTTTATCTCTCAGATGAACCCTCATCATTCTTCTTTCTTCGCAAGTGCGATACGCCTATAGATTTGTTGCTAATAGTGAAATATAATTATTCTGTGAATTGTTCTTCATATAAATATTCGAGATCACTTTTAGTGTTGTCTCATTCAATTAACTGTAAGTTAGAGAGAAACTTGCCGTAGAATGTGACCGCATCCACGCGCCGAGGATGGAGACTGTGGTAATAATAAATTTATTGTCAATAAAGCAGTAATAAATTATGGCCACGTGGAGAACAACAAAACAATTTACTATCCGGAAGTAAGCAAGAGACCATCCTATCAATTCCTATCAAGTGTCCTAAGGCAGCAGTGGATTGAACATTTCAACACAGTCCTTAGGTAAAAATTTAAAAAAATTAGCTACGTGTTACAATAACAACAGAATACCAACAAATTTGTGTTTATAAAACACAGAAATATAGTTCTCAGGTACGTATTATTATAAGCTATATATTATTCGGAAAGTTTTGTTTATAAATCTTAACTATTAAAATAACTCTTAATTAGAAATTAATTATTTCAATAGACGCCGCCCGTAGGCACGAGCCTACAGCCATATAAAAAATACGCCTCTACCGGAAGGAAAACCGGTGAAAACCCGGGGCCAGGATGGTGGTAGGAGACTGGCAAGACTCTGAGCTAAGAGACACTATAAAAGATAAATAGGCATGGAAATTAGGTGAGAGTGACTAAAACACCAAGCAATGTCTAGGTGATGAGGAACAGAAGTCGATACAAATAAATGAATAAAAAAAGCTAAAGAGCGTGTGATCAGTAACCACTAAACCTACTCTAACGCTAATCTAATGCAAAATAATGTGTATTTAATCTCGTATTTGCGTATTGTCGCCGTTCATCCAGTAAATTGTAGTACGAGTGATACATTTGAACTTGCATAGCGTTTAGTATTTTCTGTGTGTGTGTCTGCATTGCAATACATACTAAACATAATTTGTAAGTGACTAATCGAACAAATCTTCGTATTAAATACTTGTGTCTTATTTAATTTGAACATTTAACTGAATACTGTTTAATTTTGATAATTCACAGAAGAACTACCCCCTAGTTTCATTAATTATAAATAAATTACCAATTAGGTAGATCTTATATTATGTCGATATTAAAAAATGTTTCATTTATATTTAAATAAAATTACAATAACTCTTAGAAGAAATTAGAACTGAGAAATTAAGTACTGAGAAGAAGGTACGACATACATGACGGGCAATGGAAATGAAGGAAGCACTCTTATGACTGATTATTTGTATTATGAATGGATGCTTAAGTGAGATGAGAATATTCTAGACACCTACACTCTGGATCCATCATTGTGATGGTAGTTAAAGAAGGGTATTGGCACGGATGTGTTAAACGGGTTTACGCAAGTCATCAAATAACCATTAAAGCTTTATCAATGAGCGTTAATTCAATTACTCGTTAAAGGGGGTTGTGGAGAAGCCGAATAACCCGTGCATACAAGTAAACCAACATGTCACTTTCCTTGTCATGTCTGATGCCATCGGATTTAATTTACCTTATTGGAATAATTGATAAATGACTATACTTAAACTGAATCTTACTTTTACATTGAAAAATATTTCTATAATGTATGCAATTACATTTATGAGTGTCGATATAGCAACAGGCATGTTCCTTGAGAGTGAATGATAGGATACCTTCAGCACAGCATACGGAAAACACAGGGCTAAACCACAGACTAACGGACCATTAACCCCACAATTACTAGCTTTCAGGAAATATCGTCTATATTCTATACATTGCAAATGAAACCCATTTGAATTTAAATACTTCCCTCAAAGGTACTTTGTAGTTTCAATCTCAGCGTGTAGGGTATTATTTATCCTTATCTACAGCAATGTGTTATGAATTTTAACAATTCTCATTATATTCACCTAGAAACGTTCTTTTGAAATAAAATTGAAGTACATAATGGCGTATGTCATTGTAATGTATAACCAATGAAAAATAAAAAGCTTACGATCAAATGTTTTAATACTACTTCATTAAATTCCGTGAAACTTTCAAATTTTCCATGACAAATTATACATAACTAAAGTTTTTCATTCTCCAACTAGCCGATCCAGGGGAAAAAACGCACAAATTTTGATTTTCAAATTTTAATTACCTCTTCTATTACTCATATAATAATAGAAGAATAACATTTTCTTCTATTTCCTCGGGCTTTATTATAAATGTAAACATTTCTCCATGATTCTTAAAACTTTGAAACCGACTTTCATATTCACTTTTAATGACGAAAATCCAACTTTCGATCATATTTAGATTGCTTTCATCGATATTTTCTTTTTCATGTTCTCTTTTTAACACGGGAAGGAAATGAAATTTTTTAGTTTTTATGTCAGTTTCAAATAATATCAATTTTGAAGTAAAAATACACATACAGTTACGTTAAGAACGGATGAATAAATATAGACAATTTATAATATATTACACCATAATGAGCACTATTTAAACTTGTATACGTGAAGGAAAACATATTGTGAGTTAGTGCAAGATTATACGTGAAATTATCGTTACATTTTTTTAATTTTTTTTGGGGGGGGAGGGGGGTNATTAGAGCCCATGCAGGTGGGGAAAAATGCAGTTTCGCACCATAGAGAAGAGCCTTAGTGACTCTTCCCCGAATATTTCGACCATACCCACTAACAAACACTCCTTAATTCAACAAATATCTAAATACAAAGATGAAAGAAAACTGTATACCAACACATTATATCACAAAAAAGGAAAACAATTTCTAAATATTATATTTTCTAATTACAGAAACAAAGGATGAAAGGAAAAAGGACAGGAAAGATGAAAAAGGAATGCAAATTTTAAACTCTCCCGAGAACTTGTGGGAGGAGCCCCGATCTACTCATAAAATTCAACAGTTTATTAACATTAACCGTTTTATTTCCGAGAATTGTTGGTAAAACTGCAGCCAAACCAATTTGTCTCCGTA
>NNCF01127365.1:661049-771616 GCA_002313205.1 Laupala kohalensis
TATGAGTGAGAGGACAATGTCCTATGCGCAGGCGGGTCAGCAAGACCTCATCGCGCCGGGATGACCTACAAGAACTGCTCCATGACTTAACAGAGGATTTGATAAGTCGGAGCTTATTCCTTTCAACAGCAAACCACTCATTGCTCCATTCACTCAGAATATTTATCTTGACAGAATTTAGGAGATCTCGTTTTGGAATCGTATTTAGGAGAAATCCACGCGATTCTTGAGGCATGCCGTCTTTGCGGAATCGTCTGCTTCCTCATTTCCTCTGATACCCACGTGTCCGGGATCCCAGCAAAACATTATGTTCTTTCCATCACTTTGGAGTGAGAAAAGTACATCCTGGATGTTCTGGATCAGCTTATTAGCTGGATACATATTAGGGATTGCTTGAAGGGCACATAGACTATCAGAACAAATCAGAAAATGTGATCCGCGGCAGCACTTTGTTGATCGCAATGCACTTAATATGGCGTAGCACTCAGCAGTGTAAACACTGCACAAGAAGCCTATACGGTAGCCACAGGTCTCACGGGGAAAAATCACGGAGCAGCCGACACCATCAGCTTCCTTTGACCTGTCGATAAACACAGGGATACGGACCCGGTGTTTGTGGAGGATTAGGTGAAAGTATACCCTCAACATCGGAGCTGGAGTGTTCTTGTCATGATGCAGAAGATCGAAAATAATCTTCGGCTTGTGCAAAGCCCAAGGAATAGACTTACTAAAACCTTCGTGTAAAACATTAGGTGTGCGTATATTTAAGGTTTCCAAAATTTCTTTGGAGCGATATCCAAAAGGTTTGGTTACTCTCAGTCTGTTGTTGTAGAAACGGATAGAAGAAGAGGAAGGATGAAAAACCGCTTTGTGCACCAGATTGTCGGATAAAGTTTGCACGTGGCAAAAGTGTCGTAGCATGAGTTGCCGCCGGAAGTAAAGTAATGGCATACAAACTCTGAATGGGACTAGTGCGGTAGGCACCCGTTACTAGTCGAATTCCTGCATGGTGGACACTATCCAACTTCTTTAAATAGGTTGTACGAGCAGAGATATATACAACGCAGCCATAATCGAGCCTAGATCTTATGAATGCTGGATAAAATTGGTGCAGGGAGTAGCGATCAGCGCCCCATTCCCTGCTACTCAGGCACTTCAATAAATTCAGAGGCTTTAATGTTCTTGCTCTTAGGTCTGTCAGACGTTTAATCCAATTCAGTCTCTGATCAAAGATTAGACCTAAGAATTTTACAAAAAGATAGAATTTTAGAACGTTGTTCCCCAGGGTGAGGTGAGGTTCTGCCAGAAAACTTGGTCTCCTACTAAAAAGAACACAGCGTGTTTTCTCAGCAGAAAAACGAATACCTGTCGTTTTCGACCAGTGGTATAATCTATTGAGGATGAGTTGGATTTGTCGCTCCGCACCTGTGACACTCTGTGATGAATAAAAGATAGCACAGTCATCGACAAAAAGAGAGTGTAAAACAGGATACTTTACAGCAGACGTTATGCTGTTTATGGCCACTGCAAAAAAGATCACACTCAAGACTGAGCCCTGAGGAACACCGTTCTCTTGGAGAAGGAGATCCGAGGTGTCTCTTCCAATTCTATAGCGGAAAGAACGTTGATCCAAAAAGCATCAGAGGAAGACGTCCTCTAAATTCCCAGGCATAGAGTTTTTGTAAAATGCCATGACGCCAAGTAGTATCGTAAGCCTCCTCGGTGTCAAAAAATATTCCGATGACGTTTTGTCTTCGGACAAAAGCATTTTGAATTGTTGATTCCAGGAGAAGTAAGTTGTCCAGGGTGGAATGCAACTTCCTGAAACCACACTGAGATCGACTCAGCAAGACATGCCGTTCAAGATGCCAGACGAGACGTCGGTTGATAATTCTCTCCAGAGTTTTACCAACACATATGTCAAGGAAATCCTTCGATAACTACTAATGTTCGTTTTGTCCTTACCTGGTTTTAATAAAGGGATAAGCGTTGCTTCCTTCCAGGAATTAGGGAATACTCCCTCGGACCAAGGAAGGTTAAAGATATCCAGAAGATATTCTTTCGACTCGAGACTGAGTTGTCTCAGCATTTCATAATGAATTGAATCAGGGGCAGGAGAAGTGTCGTGGACTGTCGCTAGAGGTGACTCAAGTTTCCGCATAGAGAAGGAAGAGTTGTAGGGTTCCCAGTTGGTGGAACGAAAGTCAAAAGATGTGCTCCCTGCTGTTTCCCTTTTTCTCACCAAAGCAGGATCGCAGTTTGCTGTAGATGTTAGGTCAGCAACGTATTTAGCCATCAATCTTGCCATTTCTCTGTTGATGGTGGGAACCCGATCCTGATAATTGCGTCCAGATATTGGGACTCGAGAATACCTTCCAGATATCTTTCGGATTGACTCCCATACTTTAGTGGACGATGTTGTTCTCTTAATGATGCTTAGAAACTCTTTCCAGGAGGTGGATCTGGATTCTTTGATAGTTCTGCGCGCTTTTGCTCTAGCAGTCTGAAAGGCGGCGAGGTTTTCCGGAGATGAACTAGCCTTAAATCTCCGAAATGCTCTTCGTCTTGCCCGAATGGCGGACCGACATGCGTCGTTCCACCAGGGGACATGAGGTCTTCGCGGAAAAATGGATGTTTTCGGAATGGATTCTTCAGCGGCGTGATGAATCACCTGGGTCAGATGGTCGACCCTCTGTTGGACACTACCCGTTTCTCAGAAGACAAACAGGGAACGTACTGTGTCCAATTAGCCTTACTGAGCATCCATTTCTGTGGCTTGCTTTTGGGAATAGTCATACGTTCCTGCAAGGACAACCAGATAGGATGATGGTCGCTACCATGCAGATCATCTTCTACCTTCCATTGAAAGATATCAGCAACTTCAGAAGAGCAAAGTGACAGGTCTATAGCAGTCCATGACCCGGATACAAACGCAAAGTGGGTCATCTCCCCGGTGTTCATTAGACATAAATCTTCCCGCTCGAAGAGAAAATTCAGCAGTCGGCCCCTGGGGCAGTCGCTCGACGAGCCCCACAGTACACTGTGGGCGTTGAAATCTCCAAGCAGGAGGAATGGTCGAGGGAGCTGATGAATTAAATCTCTGAGGGAGGTCTCCGAAAAATCTCGTGTCGGAGGAAGATATATAGAACACACGGTCATAGATGGTACACTGTGAATTTTGACTGCTATAGCCTGGATGTGGGTTTGTAGGAGAACAGGTGAGCAGAGGATTGTGTTTCTAGCAAACACGGCAACTCCACCTCTTGCTCGATCTCCTGTGCTGTCGTCGTATCTGAAGCTGCTGTATCCTCGCAGAGAGGGTGAGTGTTTTGGTAAAAGGAGTGTCCCTTGCAGACAAATACAAATTGGATTACGACGCGCTAAGAGTTGTAACTCTTCACGTTGAGTTCTATAGCCATTAAGGTACCACTGAAGTACGGAAGCCATTAATTTTTGGAACCTCCTGGGTCAGGTTCGTGAATGTGCAGTTCCGCGTCACCGTCGGACAATACACGTTCTGACTCGGAGGAAGGAAGTATAGAGACTTTTTTCTTTCGTCTCTGGGACTTCTTTGATGTTGATGTTTTTAAATATTGTGAGATGTTCAGGGGTTTATCCCTAGAACTCTGCTTTATCTTAGTCTGTGCCTTCGTTGGTACATTTTTAGGTTTTACACTACTTGATTGTTTCTTAGTAGTAGATGGACGTGGTATTGGAGTAGTCTTTGGTTTAGGTGGAACAGCTGAAACATCTGTCTTTCTGCATTTGCACTGACATGTGCACGACGTTGTCGTGGACACCTCAGTGAATTACCGTTACATTCAAAACAGTTCATTTTCATATTTAGTAACTACTCTCGATGGTTGAGATATCATTGAACCGTCGACAGAACCATTCACACACTTGTACCACTTTTGTCTCCGTTATACGTGAGTAGCATATACATAAAGAGGGGAAACAAGTACGACAATAAAAATAATAAAAAGAAAATACTTTTTTACAGTCAAAGGGAAAAAATCTTATTTAATTTCTTCTTTACAAATCAATGATATTTGATGTATTAAGTACCCAATTTGGTTTCTATAATGAATTACAAAACGTAATATTAGTCATGTCTATATTTCAACAAAATGTGTAGTATGATTATACAAATTATGAAAATTTTCATTATGTTTGCTTTTGATTTCTGCTTTTGTTTTAGTACAGTTCAATGAGGTAACTACCTTTTTTATTGTCAAAAAGTGCGTTCTCAGTTTTAGAAAGAAAGATACCTCCCTTTCTAGAGGAAACGATTGGCGCTTTGTGAAAAAAAACATTTGTACTCTTGAGGGAATGTTAAAAATACATTAAAACGTAATTATTTTCTCGTGAATTTCATAACGTTTCAATATTCTCAGTTTTATACTCCACTAAGTGTTCATAAGAATATTCTAAAAATAATGAAAGGATTTAATAAGAATTTCCTTTTCAATTTTACAGAATTATTCAGACGTACGACGTAGCTCAAGTCCATCCTTGGGATTTAATTACAAAAGTATACTGTCGAAGAAATGAAAATTCTGACAATGCATTTTCATTGCCTTGTTATTACATTGCTACAGTACCTCAGATTGGAAAATCGGAAAGCTGTGTGAACAAAAATCTAAGAAAATGCATCAAATTCTTTTACACAAACTATTAAAGAATAATTGCCTCACGAATTGTTAGTATATAAAAATACGAAATGAGTTTACTTCACTCGTGTAATTGTTATATTTTTATATTATTAAAACAAGTGACTTACTGTATTTTCTTTAATAAACTTCTAATCTGTGTTCTCTTTTTAGAACATATTTCCCTTTAAAGTACGCTGTACATAATGTATTAACAGAAATATTTGAACCCATCGACGTATGTAATGGTCTCATTTATAATTAAATCTAGAAATATGTTACCACTAGAAACTATTTTTTGAATAATTAATATGTGAGTAATGCATTTATGGTGCAAACAATAATTGAATACATGATAACGATTTTTTTTCTTTCATTATAACAGGTTAAATGTAAACATAAAATATGATTAATGAGCTTACGATCCAAACAGGAGAGTTGTAAAGACACTTTTATTCGTCCCTTATCAATACATACTTACATTTTCAAGGGTGCAACTGAAAATACATTATACAAATTCAGTAAACGTGTATGTAGAATTTGAGAATATCATTAAACAAATTTGAATGCCCTGCTTACATGTAAGAAAAAAATTTAGAGGGATCCAATGACCTAATTGATGGCGAACCCTTAAACCTCAATAATAGTTATATTAACAATAAAAACATTATTATGTTAAGTCAATATTCTCATCTCAATACTACCATATTCACAATACCATATTTTGAACATTGTGAATTGACTGGTCTTTTATCTCCTTACTCGACGTTCCAATATCTACTTTCTGTCATCATAAAGTGATTGTAGTGAAAAAAAGTGTAAATGAGTTAATTATATCAATTCTTTAATTTTTTAATAATTTAAAATTCTATTTTTAGTTAAAACTCATTTATTTTTGTACCACCATCACCTGATGACAAAACATTTGTCCAAACAACGGGCGTGTTAATAAAAAACCAGTCTACTTACAAGGTCATTCAAAATATTGCATGTAGATGTAAAATTCAACATCCCTCCTTCCCTAATATTTAACCCAAATTTGGTGACATGGATGTTTTACCTGATGGCCTGAATATCGCCACATCCTAAAATAAAACGTTAAATAAAACTCTTTTGCTTTTTTTAGGCTTAGAGTTCTCCCTACTTTCCTGGAATAAATACCTATTTCTACCAAATAAAAAGAATATTTCATAAAAAATACTGAAAAATTAACAAATTAGATAATTTTATTCCAAACGTAAAGAGTAGTTTCGAAAAATCACCAGCCCACTGCCTTCAAACGTAATGAGATAAAACTAATTGAAAGAATACCTACAACTTGAATAAATTTAAATGCTTTTAAGGGCTCTAATGACCTTGACGAGCCCTAAAACTCCAACAAAAAAATGCTTTTACTTATGTACAAAATATTTGTCTCCAAGAGACCAAACATTGATTTAAATGGTTCTGTAGACGGGTAGTTAGCTCATAAATTGGGCAGTTTGCTGATTCTGCGTGCACTATTTGATACCCCTAAACGAGTCGGGGTGGTGCATCGTTTATCAGGTCAACAAAGAGTCAGCAGATATTATGCCCACACTCTTACCTGTGGGGCAACAATGTCCAATTTCCTTAAAAAGAAGAAAGATGTATCCATTACAGCGCTTTATTTATTTAATTTTCGACTTCCATCACAATTAAGTGTACCACGGAAACCAGCGCTAGTGATATCCAATTCTACGTGGAATTTACTCATTACACTCGTCGTGAACCATGTTTTGGAGAAAAGCGTCTCGATAGAATCTAAATTGATTTTACAATTGCGGTGGTAAGTCGGAATGGGTAGACTTCATCTCAATTATATAAACTGAGACATTGAAGTCAAAATCATTAAACCTAGTTACTAAAAAGAAATATCTTGTGAATAAGGTCATGACTCAATCGCAAGCTTGACTTATATCAAGAAACGCGACTGAGGAGTATTTCTGTCCCTCGGAACTACTTTCAATAATATTTGCGAGTCTTATCTCGTTGATAAGGTGGATACGGTGATACGGTGGATAACCCGACTGGGGTTCGGGAATAAGATTGCTAAAAGACAGAACAGATTTTAGCAGCTTCAATAAAAGCTTTTCAAATACATTTGAAAGGCTTGTAGTAAGCTGATAGAGTGGCACGACCTAATTTCATGGAATGAATTTCCAGGTTTATACATAACTAATATCCGAGTAATCATCCATTGAGTAGGAAAATGTCCGACGCGTAGGATGCAGTTGAAAAGAGATGTTATGAATGCAATGCCCATTCGTGGTCATTTCTTTTAGAAACGCTCTATGATGAGATCGTATCCAGGCGCCTTCTTTGGTGATATTTATTTATGTTTTCTATAATTTCATTTGGAATAAAATGTTTGTGTCGTTTAGAAGGAAGTATTAATTTTTTTCTTTCATCGTCTTGTGACTTACATATTAAATGATGAATTTCAAAAGTAGGAAGCAAATACTGTTATTTTCATTTGAACATCTTGTCCGAGTAAACTAGCCAGATTTAATCGACAGTTTTGGAGTGATGAGGCGCGTCAATTTTTGTTGTTCTTCCTACAAAAACTTGTACCGTAGAATTCCATTTTAGGCTCCACAACTATAATACTCAAGACTAACGCCATGTTGCAGTTTCGTGTTAAATTTTATTACATGAAAAATTCAGAAATTCTGCATTATTCTATTCGTTCCATTCATCTAAAGACGGGCTTAAATCTATCGGAACCGTCAATAATAAGGCTACAGACCCCTAGGGATGCTATCCCCCATTGGCGATGAACTTGTATTTAAACAGGATCGGATGTGTCAACATTCATCTTAGCAACCGTCCACTGGTGGTACTTTCTTATCCTTACATTATTTTTCACAGATAGTCGTTTATCTGTGTACCAAGTTTGGTTGAAATTGCTCGAGGCATTCCAGAGTTATGGTGAAACAAACATATATACTCATACACAAACACACTTTTACTGTATAGATATCCTGTTAAATAAACATTCACGACTAGGAGTTATAGTTCATTAATGATGTAACATCATGATATTCATTTCGATAATAGTTCGTCAAAGAATTAGTGACTATGATATCACATAACACTAAATATGTCTTAAATAAAGCACATTGGTTGTTAATAATGTTTATTACCTATCAAGAGATAAATTAACTATATTTTTGCTGTTGTTCCTCTTTGAATTTTGATAAATTGGTCTGTTCTGTACGTCATTTTCTACAGAGGTGCAAGTTTGAAAGAGATAAATGTGCCTTCTCGCCTTTTCCTGGTGCGGTAAGATAAAGTTGTCCATCTCAATTGCCTAAGACACGACTTAAATGAAAAGAAAAAAGGAAAAATACATTGACATCACTGTCTGTCAGTTTAGTAAGAACTATAATTTAACTCCTAGAAGAATAGGAACTATTTTTGAAGTATCTAATTCTAGATTATAAGATTTATGCTGTGTAACGTAAATTTGCAACATAATAGAGATTGATCCCTATTATTTTCTTTTTCATAACAGTGATGCTTTGGGAAACATCTGGAATGAACATGAGTAAAATACTCCTAAATGAATGGACTAACAATTTTCTTAGGTTAAAACTGTCCTATGGATTAAATGAATCTTATTATGATGATTAACTTTAGTAAACTTTTAAAAAGTTCAAAATATTTAAAATTTATCTCCGAGTAACCTGCCTCTAAACCACATAAAAAACTTTCTCAACAAATTTAGTTTCAAAATTAAAACTGTCAGTTTAGATAAAATATTAGAAACTATTTTCAACTTTCGGTTTATGAATAGATTAAGGTTTAATAAATATTAAAGCTTATATGCCATTTCTTCGACTTTTCTTTAGTTTGCTTCGAAACATCAAATACTCGTAGTGGTATTTTACCGCTTATACGTTATTAACATTATATTTTCAACGCTTATGTTGGTAGAACACTAATAGCAATTAACTTTTATATCATTCTCTTTGATCTTCATAAATATGGTCAACTTCAGTTTCCTGGTCACGCAACATGTTATAATCTACAAAGGTGCGTGGTGAAGGGAAAAACATAGGACAGCCGTTCGATAAGAAATTCCCCACAGACAGACATCCGAGGAAGACTGTCATCCCAAGTGGGACATAGCAAAGGTAGAATATTTTAAAAAGTTAATGTACAACAAATACAGTCAATGAAAACTCGGAACTTTCGAACTCTCCCTTACCATATTCTGTACAATATTAAACAATTCTAGTAAATGCGGAAGTAATAAAAATAATATTTTATTATTGTACAAGACAATATATAAAAACATTATTAAATTGAATCTCTTCAAATCAGTTATTAAAAGCTATCTACAGCACCAGTTCTTCTACAACGTAAAATAATTTATTGATTTTCATAAAAATTAGAGTATTGTACTTTATTTCGATATTTCTGTAGTACTTTCAAAATATCTGATAAATATTTCAAAACTATTTTCCTGCATACTTTTAGTGTGTTATATTATTAATGCAAGTTTAGTTTTATATGTACTCACCCTTGGCACGGTTGTGTACATTAATCTGTAGCCCCATCCTGACCCCTTTTTCTCCGGTTTTCATTCGAATAGAGGCGGATTTTATATACAGACTCGCAAGGCTCTTACCTAGGGGCGGCATCTGTTGAAATTATAAATCTCGAATTGAGAGTTATTTTAATAGTTGCGATTTATAAATAATATTTTTTCATTAATCTGTAGTTGGTAATACGTACTTGTTCAATTAATTTTTTTATTAAATATAATTTTGTTGGTATAATGTTAACATTATAATACGTATTGAACTATATTTTATTGTTAGGAGTGTGTTGAAATGTCAAATCCACCGCTGCCTTGGGGCCCTTGATCAGAATTGATGGTATGGTCCCTTGGTTGCTTTCGAAGGGTAAATTAGCTCTATGTCCTCCACGTTGTCATACGCAGTTTGTAACTGCTTTGTTTACAACAAAGTTTGTTTATTTAATAAAATTAAGCGAATCTTATTTTCTCAACTTACTTAGAAGCTCAATATAAGAAACACTAGAAAATATGTTATAGGTACGTATGAAATAGATATTCAAACTTAAGTTGTTTTTATTCTGAAACCATACTATTCCACTTAATCTTCATTTGTTATTCACACGAGTAAGTTCGAGTTAAATTTTTGTATCTAAATTTGTTATGTGAACACGTTTGACCATGCCAAAAGAAAGGAGGTAAGATGACGGTGAAAGTCCCGATGCAAGGTAATCTTCTTTTACCTTTCATAATATTCGGATGATGTTAACAAATTCACGCTGCTTTTGCACTTTTGTTGGTAATTTAAATCCAATAAATGTTATATTCTTTTATTTGTTTTTTCTTGGGTTTTACAGTAGTACATTTTTTATTCATTTAATATTTTTTGTCGCATCTACATATTTCTACATTACACAACATTCACAATACATTATTTCATTAACTACATTCACAAAACATTATTTTACATCAAACAACCAACTGATCTTCTCTTTACTTTTAATGTCCTACTTATTTTCTTTTTTTTTCGTTGTTCAAGTTCATCCTTTCACTCAATGTCGCATTATGTGCATCTCGCAATAGACCTATTTGCGTTAAATACTCCACATGTTCTTGAAATAGCTCCTTTGTTTGAATTAATTTGCTTATATCTTTTGTCGGTTGGTGTTCTAAATGTTATAGTGCTTTAATATATTTGCCCATTCATTCTCATATAATGTGTTCTGGTGTTTTTTGCCCTTCCTTGCAAAAACATTTTCCATCTTCTAGCCTTCCTGTTCTATGTAAATAGTTTCAGAAGTTTCCATGACTTGTTTACACTAGTACAGAAAAATTAAGTACGAAAAAAATTATAAAATAAATACATTTTAAAACTTTTTGCGTTTTTAACAAACATATCTCGAAAGCACCATTTTTTATCTCATACAAATGAGATAAGATCTTGCTCAGTAACTCTTAGAAAGTTGAAATGATATGCTGTGTGTGTGTAGCAAACTCCACATTCTTTAAAATAGTCTTATTTGGGTAAAGAAAGTAAATTTTGATAATTCTATTACAACCTTTAAAAGTTTTATTAATTTTTCATGGCGTTTTTTATTCAATCCTCGATTATTAGAGGGCAGAAGTGGTGTCCAGATTCTAGAATATCAAATCCACAACATACTAGAAGTTGTTATGTGCAATATCTCTCAGAATAATTCAGTGTCGATCTAAGATTTTCATTACATTCCTCATCTCTAAATATCGGGATGACGGAACTCATTGCTCGGATAACCAATATCGTCGGTGTCATTTGTTGGTAATATTTCAGTTTCTGCGTTGCATAGATATGTCACGATGAATTTAGACTTCAGAAAGGTTTGATAACGTAAAACATTGTAATCCATAGGTATTTTCTAATGTAAAAAGTAAATAAATTATCCCATACGAAAATTAGACCATGTTCGATCGTTTTCAATCCCGAGATATTCAGTTGCCAGGGATAGCGGTGATAATTGTCTTGTGAGAGAATATTCAATAACAATGACACATCTGTTATCGTATAGGATAACCTTCGTATTCCCTGTTTTTTTAATTTGGACGTATTCGTTGGATACGCGTGTGCACTTCAGATTTGCTGACGAAACGACCGGGGTTCGTGTCTTGATGAGGTTATAGGAATATTACTCGAGCATATCGTAGACAACTATTATGCCTACACAACTTTAATATTTGTTCTTAGATTTTCAGAAATTTTGATTCGCATGTTTTTGATGTCAAAAATATATAAATATTGTGAGAAATCGCAGAGAATTTGGAGAGTTCTTTTGAAAGAACTAGCAATTATTTCACCAAATAATCTCTTCAACACAAATTTGTTGACAAATTTATTGTTTTTATGTACAAAATAACTTTATTCTTTTTTAATGAACAATCTATCAAAACCAGACCGATGTATACAATTAGTGATTCTCTTTTCAGGTGAGTAGTTTCTGAAAAGTCAACCCGGTCACTCCAGAATATTAAGAGAATATATTTCTTGTGAATTTAATTAGAAAAAAAACTATCTTATATTTCCGTTCAAAATACTGTTACTTATCTATATCATTCCGTAGTATAAAACATCCAGAAAATGACCTCCTTCCTTACATTCATTTGCAAAGAGTCATTTATAAACAAGTCACCGGTATTTTGTGCTTACATATACGCAACTGAACATTCTCTATCATTTGTATTTTTCGATTGTTGAAATTGTGAAAAACCAACATACCTTATATCCCGAAAAACTTGCGTAAAAATCCGCAAAATATTTATAGTAAAAGCTTTTTAAATGAGGTATAGGTTTTTAATGCAATTTTCAGAAATTCATTATAACTTTTCTGGTCGTATACAAAACAGACGACGTGATAATATTACTTAGTTGATTCTCGTTAAACATTTTGGAACTCATATTTTTTTAGTTTTCTGTACCAATTGAACACTGCCACGCTAATAACAATTTCCTCACTCGGGATTCCGGGACACTTTTTTAAAAATTGTACTTCAAATTTAGATTGTGTTGAATCAAACTTCAAACTGATCACGTTATCCCGCAATTGAGTAAATTCCATCATATTTGCGTACTATTTTCACTTCGTATTTCCCACCTCACTAAAATACTATTCAAATTTATACTGACATAATTATCTATTTGCCTTCAAACATTACAACTATGATTCCAATATTTTACTTCCTTCCAAAAATATTTACAGTTTTAATATTATAAATTTATGATATATAGCAGTAAAATTTAATTTCGAAGATTAAAAGAGTAACTTTTATTTTATAAGATCCACAGGTGGGAGTGTTCACATTTTGGGGAATTGTTTTGAAGTTGTAGTTGGGAATGTCGAAGATGGAAATGTTCGGAGTTGTTTTGAGACTCCCAATAATAGTCTACATGTTTCGATTCCATTCATTGATCAGAGCATATTTTCAGCTACATATACTCACAGATCTTCCTATTCCTTGAAGATATAAGATATAATGAGCTCTTGGAGTTTGAAAATAAGTAATACTGTTTGTTAATTTTGTAAATAGTATTTAGAAAACAGTAGGTCTATTTTAACCATTTTCCTCATCAAATCAGAATAAATGAAAAGAAATGTTTGCGGAATCCAACGAAGGATTCATATTCACATTCCCTTTATTCTTCTTCTTCTTTGTCTTCGCCTTATTATTCCCGTTTTACGCGGGGTCGGCGTTCTCTTCTTTAATTTTCCTTTTCCAGGCGTTCCTGCTCTTAGCCTCGCTTCGTCGCCATCCCTTCTCCCTCAGATCCTCTTCTACTTTGTTTTCCCACTTCATTCTAGGTCTTCCTCTCCTCCTCCTTCCTGGGATGTTGATGTTCTCCACTCTTTTTCCTACGTAAAACTCATCCCTCCTTTCTACATGCCCAAACCATCTCAATCTGCTTTCTTGCACTTTCTTCCCCAGTGGTCCAACCTTCACCGTCCCTCTAATGTATTCATTTCTGATCTTGTCCTTTCTCGTTACACCACACATCCACCTGAGCATTCGCATCTCTGCCACCTCCAACCTTCTCTCTTGGGCTTTGGTAACAGGCCATGTCTCCGCCCCATGTAGCATTGCTGGTCTTACCACCGTCCTGTACAGCTTCCCCTTCATTCGGTTGTTTACTTTCCTGTCACACAATACTCCAGTCATTTTTCTCCAGTTTATCCAGCCACACGATATCCTATGTCTTATCTCTTCGTCGATGTTGCCACTAACCTCCACGATGTATCCTAGGTACTTAAACTTGGGTACTGTCAGTAGGTCTTGGTCTTGCAGCTTAACTTGTAGGTTACTTATATTCCCTGTAGACAAACATTCTGTTTTAGTTCGACTTATCCTCATTCCTCTCTCTTCTAAAGCTTTCCTCCACTCCTCCATCTTCCTCTGAAGTTTCATTGGGCATGTCTCGCATAGAACGATGTCGTCCGCAAACAACATATTCCATGGAGTTTCACTCTTCACCTTTTCTACAAGCACATCCATTACAAGGTTGAAAAGGTATGGGCTAAGCGCAGATCCTTGGTGTATTTCCACCACAATTGGGATACTTTTCGTGGCTCCTACGCTGCTCCTCACTTTGGTTTCTGCTCCCTCGTACATTTCTTTCACCAGTCTCACATACTGTTCAGGTATTCCCTTTACTCGCATACATCTCCATATTTCCTGTCTCGGAACGCGGTCGTAGGCCTTCTCCAGATCAATAAACGCCATGTGCAGGTGGGTTTGCAGTTCAATGTGCCTTTCTATCATCCTTCTTAAGGCGAATATTGCGTCGGTGGTACTTTTCCCTGGCATAAATCCAAACTGCTCCTCACCAATACTAGTTTCGGTCCTTAATCGTCCATCTATCACCCTCTCCCAGATCTTCATCGTATGTGACATCAGTTTGATTCCTCTGTAGTTGCCGCAATTCTGTACATCTCCTTTCCCCTTATAAATTGGCACTAGTATGCTTTGCCTCCATTCATTCGGTATTTGTTCCTGTCTAGCTATCTTCTGTATCAAGTCCCAGAGAATATCCGCTCCTTCACTTCCCAGGTGTTTCCATACTTCAGCTGGAATCTGGTCCACCCCAGTCGCTTTTCCATTCTTCATCTTCTTTAGTGCTCTCACTACTTCACTCCGGGTAATATTTCCCACCACTCCCTGGTTTCCTACCCCGTCTTCTTTTATGACTCGATAATTTTCTTCATTTAGCAGTTGGTTGTAGTATTCAAACCACCTCGTCTTGTTTCCATCATCTGTACTTATCATTACTCCGTCTGCATTCTTCATTTGTCTTACTGATGTTATATCTTTAGAAGCCTTATCCTTAGCCTTTGCTATCCTCAGCATTGTTCTCTCCCCATCCCTTCCTTCGGTTTCCTCATATGCCGCCTCCATGGCTTTTGCCTTTGCGATGGCTACTGTTTTCTTGGCTCTTTTCTTTGCATCTTTATATTCTTCTCGAGCATCTTGGGTCCATAGTAGATCCCATTTCTTTTTCGCCTCTTTCTTGGTTTTAATTGCGTTTTGCACCTCCTCATTCCACCACCATGTCTCTTTCCCTTGGGGGCTCTCCTTTCCTGATGTAATACCCAATATTGTGGATCCTGCTTCTCTTATTTTTCCACTTATCTCCTTCCACCATTCTTGCACATCCTCTGGTAACCTCAAGTCCAATAGCACCTCATTTTTAAACTTTGCTCCCACATCGTCCTCTCGTAATCTCCACCATTTTATTCTTCGTTCTTTTCTCGTTTTCCTTTTCTTATATACACTATTTACAATATCACAGTCTGTCACCATTCCCTTTAAGCTTTATATAAAAAGAAACTATGTTTGAATTTTTTAAAAGGATTTATTTCTGATTCATGATTTATTCAACTCCAATTTCGGTCGTTTTCGATCATTTCCCATGAACAGAACATTACATGGATATCACTATATCAGTCCAATGATGCCGAAAACTCGCCGCTGATATCGTCTTTTATAATTTACATTATACTTCTTTCCCAAGTGGTGGTTCGGACGTATGTGTATATGTAAAGTGAAACCTTTACACAAGAAAGGAAACAAACTTAATATTGGAAATTACCGACCAATATCTCTACTACCCACTTTCTCAAAAATCCTAGAAAAATTGTTCTATAAGCGTCTTCTAGATTTTTTATCAAAATATAACATTCTCTCTGACGATCAACACGGTTTTAGGAAATCCTTTTCCACTACAAGCGCCATATTTTCCTTCTTAAACGATGTTACCACATCTCTAGACAGTGGAGAAAATCCTCAGGGTGTTTTTCTTGACTTATCCAAAGCATTCGATGTCATCGATCACGGAATTCTCCTTACCAAATTGCATTCTTTAGGCATTCGTGGACTTCCACATCAATGGCTAACTTCTTATTTAAAAGATAGATATCAACAAGTAGAAATATCCTATACTAAAAATAAAATACTTGAGCGTTGTCTTTCAGAAACAAAGCCACTTACTTGCGGAGTACCCCAAGGATCAATTCTCGGCCCTATACTCTTTTTATTGTATGTGAACGACATGTCATCATCCACATCAGATTGCAAAATGGTTCTTTTTGCTGATGACACTAATTTACTATGTAAACACGCCAACGCTCAAAACGTTTTGTCTAAACTTTCGACTTGGTTCCATGCAAATCGTCTCATTGTAAACACTGACAAAACAGTGTTTATGTCATTTCACAATAGTAATACAAAATCTTTACCCCAGGTTTCTCTTTCTTTAAACGGAACACAATTAAAAACTGTTACAAATACAAAATTCTTAGGTCTCCATATTCAAGACAACCTCAAATGGAATTGTCACATTGACAATCTTAATTCCCAATTAAGCAAATTGTGTTACGCATTCCGAATCTTAGTTAACGCAGTTAGTCCACGTATTTCCCGTTGCGTATATTTTGCAAACGTTTACTCCCATTTACGTTACGGCATTACCTTCTGGGGTAATTCCGGTCAGAGTATTCAAACATTCAGAATTCAGAAGAGGATAGTTTGGATAATTTGTAAATCTCACTCCCGAAACTCTTGTAAACCTTTATTCAAGGAATTAAATATCTTAACACTTCCCTGCATTTATATTTATGAAACAGTCGTGTTTGTTAAGACCGAATTACTGAAGTGCCACCCTTTCTTTATACGAAACAGTCTCGTTCACGAACACTATACACGCAATAGTAGTAATATTCATCGCCCTAGAGTGTCAACCACTCTTTGCCAAAAAGGACCATATCATTCGGGAATCGTTCTATATAATTCCCTGCCCAAGAATATAAAAGAGATTATGAAATTGAATCTGTTCAAATCAGCGGTTAAATAATTTATTGATTTTAATAAAAGTTAAATCCGTCTTGTACTTTATCACGCCATTGCTGTAGCACTTTTTAAATTAACAATTTCAAAAACTATGTTCTTGCATGATTGTGTTGCCGTATGGCTCATATTAATTTAGTTTTATGTGTACTCAACTTTGGCACGGTTGTGTACATAAATTCTGTAGCCCCATCCTGGCCCGGGTTTTTCTCCGTTTTTCCTTCGGGTACAGGCGGGTTTCTTATACAGGTTCTCTAGGCTTTGTCTAGGGACGTGTTTATTGTAACAATAAATCGTGAATTTAGTGTTATTTCAATTCTTATGATTTTTAAACACTATACTCAGAATAATCTATATTTCGATAATAACTTGTACATGTAATGATGTTACGTCGAATGTAAATGGGAGACGGGACCAAGGTTCGAACCCGGGACCTTGAGCTCTGCGCGCTCATGCGCTTACCGACTGGGCCATCCCGTTCGCCACCCGGGTCCGTCTACCATTCTCATTCAACTTACCTGGCGGTGAGGTTCACCGCAATCTAAGAGATTTCTATGTTTGTACATGTAAATTTACAAACATATTTGCGTTAAATTACAAACATATTGACATTGTATATGTATTATAACTCGCAGCTACCTTTTTATCTTATATAGGAACTTTTGCTGAAATTTTTGAATCCGCCTCTGCCTTAGGGCCCTTGATCGGAATTGATGGAATGGTCCCTTGCTTGCTTCCGGAGAGTAAATTNTAAATTTGTTTATTGTCCTCCACGTGGTCATACGCAGTTTGTACTGTTCTTTGACAATAAATTTATTATTATTATAGGGCCTGATCATAAACTCAGACGTCATTGGGTATATCATCACTAGTTTCAGAAACTCATGCAATTCTAATATCTCGATACTAATATCGGTTATTATTGATTTTTTTAAAAATTCTTTTCTCGTTTCCTAATCAGATGGTGTAAATTCCATATTGGGGTGATTGTGGGCTTACTTTTCCTTGGAAATGTCACTCTCCTCTTCAACTATCCCAAAATGATATATTCAATGTATCGATCCCTCCCAGCCCATCGGTGCTATATATCCATATTGTCTCCCATGTGGACTAGTTTTAAACGAGTGCGTCCTTATCCCTTTCAACGTCGCCGAAATCTATGGTCTCGAATCTTATTTCGATTTTCCCTGTATATTTACATTTCACTCCATTTTCCCCTTTATCCCTAAGGGTGTCAGGTTTATCTTATCCACACAGTACTGTTTGTCATATAGTCATCTCTGTACGAAGTATGGTTGAAAGTACTCCAGACATTTTAGAGTTATGGTGGAAAATACACTCATATATACATACCCTACATTCACTACCTTCAGGGGTAGTTTTTCATGAAATGTTACCAAAATAATCTATTATCATACATACCACATATACCTGGAAAATTCAGCTCGATTGGAAACTTCGAAGTGGTCAAAATATCAATGACCAATTTTGAAAAGAAAGGACCACCTATGAACATACATATTCCCTTTTCCTACCCTAGGGAATAGATTTTTTTTCATTGTTACATAATCATCTATTGTCGTGAAAATCACACACATCTGTAAAATTTCAGCTTGATCGGAAACTTGAAAGTTGCCTAAAATTCAATTACCGGTTTGAATCAATTACCTATGGAAGGACAACATACATGTATTGCATCGAAGCAAATAAAATAATAAAAGCTTGTAATTAAAATGAGAGAGTGACTAGACAATCGGTTGGGTGGCGTTATTGCTAGGAGTAGTTTTGCACTTTTGTCAGTCTGCCGCTGTGATGGTCCCGTCCACATCCTGCACGATGATGGGATCACTATCTTCAGCGAATGAGAGGTAAAGTCAAAGAAAGTATGATCGAAGTAAACTGAAGTAATTATGAAGTCAACGAAGTAATGAATAATTACTCTGTATTTCATTTCTCGTGTCAAACTGAGCAAAGGGACTCCACAGCCGATGTTCTGGTATTGAAATCTTCTCGTGATCGACCAAGTTTCTTACGCACAGATGATGTCATACAGTGACTAAGCGTAGAGATGAAGGAATCTATCAACCCTTTGAACACTGGTTGTGATGGACATCAATGTTTCTCATCGGGTGGAAGCAATAGCAGAACGCATCATCGTTCGGCTGTGTATTCCTTTCTAATTTTGAATCTGAATTACAACGATCGATCACGTAACCTCCTGAGTCACTAGGGAGCTACTTGTTTCGAGTCATTAATGTAAATTTCTTGTTGAATTTAAACAACCTTATACAAATTACAATTAGATCCTGGCTGAAATGGTGATTGAGTACAGTAAGTTATCTTTTAAAGGCCGTTAAATTCTATATTCTGAATTAAGCAATTATAATTTAAAATATACATAGTTCTGAGTAAAAGTCAAGATGAAATAACCTTATAGGCATTCCGTTTGTTCTTCTATGTGGAGTTCTTTAACCCAGGGTAACGTAGACATGGATATAATAAAAATCTCTTGTTTTTAAATAATTTATTACGGCCGAAATAATGAATTAGATCAGTTTCAATAGTATATAAATTGTATTCCTGGATTCATTTGTGTATCATGTTGATTGTACGAGACCTCACAGTATAAGGTTTTCATCGCCAATGTCAAACGAGTGATTACACCAGAAATTTCAAGAATTCTGTTGGGAGGATGATCTTTACTTGGAATCGCCTGTTTTAGAAGTTTGACTATACCACAATGTTAACTTAAAACCCTCTCTTGGACTATAAACTTATATTGTATTATATTACTAACCAACGTTTCGCCTCAATATTGGAACCGTCGTGAAAAGAAAAATTAGCGTAGCAATTAGAGAACGTTATAATAATAAACTTAAATATTAACTCAAAGTATACTTACAAAAGATCAGAAATCACACAGTTATGTTATTGTTACAAAATTATGAATTAATACAAAATTGTATTGTAAATACTTGATAGTTTTTCTGTCACAATATTACAAAAAAGACAACTATTACGAACATTGCATATCTAAATTGATATATATTTTTTGTAATATTGTGATCGTCCAAAAAATGTCGTAAAAAGTTTTATAAAATATTTATCTTGATTATATAATGGGCGTAAATAGTACAATTATCCACGACTTGTGGAAATCCCATAAACTCTATGAACCCTTAGTGCGTTCACAGAATCACACTCCTCAGTCTTCGTGGCGGATACGAGAAGAACGGTGACGCCTTCGTTGTAGACGTAACGCAGAAACAGCGCGGACATCTCCTGATAGACGAAGCTCATTGACGCGCGAAAAGAAGCAGCCCACACGCGGTTAACGTGCGCCCTCGCACGGGCAACGGAGGTGTCCGTCACGTCCCTGGGGCGGGGATGTGAACACAAGTGGGGGTGGAGAGGGGGTGACGTCCAGAGGTCGACCTCCTCGAGTAGCGGCATCGACGTTTGTCGACAGTGCAGCAGACGGAGTTCGCGCGTTCAGCGGCGCGGTGCTACTCCGCGAAGTCGACGATCGTGTGCGTGACAACGTGACGTCATTTGCCGCGCGACGAGTACAAATGAAGTGTCAAGTGCATTATAGAGGAACTTGATTTAGTGTCAATGACCGGAGTACCGTCGTCTATTATGGGTTCTGTGATGAAAAATGAAGTCTTAAGAAATACACCATATAATTCTACGTCTATATGAAACCATTTACAAAATCCGTCATATTCGTTTTCGTTGACATTGGATTCTGGAAGACATTGAAGTGTCACTTTCTGTGTTCGGTTTGACTGTGAGTAAAAGCGGTTAGCGTAAATGTTTGCGTGTTGAGAATGGTGACGTCAAGGACATCGAGAAAGAGCGACTGTACGCGTGCACTGTTGTCGGTTGCATTCTGTATATGAAATGTAACATTTGCTTTTTCAAGGGTAGTCATGACTGTGTAGAATCAAAATCATAGTGTCCATAGAGTTTTATGAAAAAATAATTATTTTAGTGAAGCTCTTTCGTGTTTTTTTCAGCTAGTTTTTGAGAGAAAAACAATTATCTATTAGAAATCATAAATACGATAATATAATTATGACTGGTTCAAAAAGGAAATTTAAAAAATGAGTCATTCCTATGATTTAGAAATAAATAGTTGTTTGGGGAATGTGGTTAAAATTATGATTTAACTCCTCTTCAACGACAGATGCTTCTTGTCATTTCATGGTGAATATTTTCTGTCAAAAAGAAATTATCCTGAAGAGAACAAGGTGCTACGCATGAACGAAACTGTTTCGTATGAAATGAAGCAGTGTCGTGATGGAATGCAACGTTTCAAAGCAAGCTTGTATGTGGAAACAAGCAATGGTTACAGTTAGTTTTGGCAATTATTCAAAATTCAACATGAAGTGTTCTTGAGCACACATTTCTTTTTAGAACCAAGTACGTATGATACTCTTAAATATTTTTGGGGTTTTAACAGAATGTTCAAATATTAAAGAACCCTAGGAATTTCTTATAAATAACATTGACGCTGATAAATTCTCCGGTATCATTCAAACATGAGTCTGACTGTTGGAAAATGGAAGCATTCCTCTGACAGCCGTATTAATAGTTCACCATAAATCTCTTCCGAATTTTTCTTCTTAACTGTGCAGTTGATTATCAAGAAAAATTTAGATTTGATCATTTCTTCTCTTGAAAAATTAAAACTTTTAAAAACCTTGAAATCATTGAAGATGCTAAGAAAAAACATGTATTTCTAAGTTTCTTCTACATGTGCACGAAAAGCCTATCCATATATTAATCAATACACGTAAAATATATATAAATATATTCTCTTTAGTTTTTATGTGATATTGTTTCTTCAACCCAATTTTCACAGACATTCAACTCTTCATTTGCCTATCAGGGTTTTCATTTTGAATTCCACTTCCTATCAGTTCTTGCCTTCTGACTAAATTTCGTAAATGATGTGGCATACCTCTCCATCTTAAATCCGTTTATAGATAAAATTCTTCGTCAGTTATTTAAAGTAGTTTATTATATTGTTTATTATAATAACTCTAGTTTATTATAATGTTCTTTATCTGGCGCGTATCAGTGACAAAGTTTTATTTCTGATTTTCGTGAATAGTACAGAGGTTTTTACTATTGTGACAGTTTCCGATCGCAATATTAATAATAATAATAATAATAAATTTATTGTCAAAAAACAGTACAAACTGCGTATGACCACGTGGAGGAAAAAAAACTAATTTACTCTCCGGAAGCAAGGAAGGGACCATCCCATCAATTCCGATCAAGGGCCCTAAGGCAGAGGCGGATTCAAAAATTTCAGCAAAAGTTCCTAGATAAGATAAAAAGTTGGCTGCGAGTTATAATACTAATAGAATGTCAATATGTTTGTAATTTTNATGGAAATGTTCATTTTGTGGATTTATAGGTGATTAAAAACTCAACGGTTGTCTAATTGTGCTCAATGAACTAAACAAACACTTAAGTTAATTAAAAAATGATGATAACATGTAATTAAGAAAAATGAGATCCATGGCAAGTTTGTAAACTTTCTTTTTAATTCACTCTTTTTTTTTACCACAACCAATATCAGTTACCACCATATAATTGAAAATTTCCTTACATAATCCTTTAATACTTAGGTATTGAGTTACTATTACAGTTCTTTGAGAGAGAATATAGTATGAACAGCCCACGGTGCATTTTAGGACGTCTATAAAAAGCAAGGCTCCTAAGCCCTACCATATATTGTAAATATTTATGTTAAAATAATCCCATTCGAAATTTAAATTGAATTTAAATAAGTCATTTTTACGATATTGTCCGTCGTTGTAAAATGTTGAGTAAAGAGATGAGTCAATTTCATATTTTTCTTATTTCGGATGATTGTTGGTGATGCGTGTATTCCAGAATTTTCTTGTCATTGATAACATAGCTGCATTGTACGTGAGGAAATAGTTATATTCTGCGGACATTGTGGTAAAAAAAGTGACACATTCGTGCTTAAGGAATGAACCAGGGAAATATATCAAATTTTATGAAAAACGGAAGAATGAGGAATGAGGGAATATACACGTTAAGGACTTTGTGAAAACAAATAAGTTATATTTTATACTGTTTTAAATCAAATTAACACAGAGAGCCTTGGAATGACTATATTAAATTATGGGGATCAGTACTAGTATGTGAATTAAATAAACTGGACAAAACAATTAAACGAACCAATATGACTGGGTTTTTTTTCTCAGAGACTATAATTAAATATCTGCATGAATGAAATCCGCTTGCACGATTTGGCATAGATACAGTAAAAAAAATTTTTCCGCTGCTCTACCACATTAGTGTTTCGAGAAACGCGGAGACCATTATCAATGTAAAGTATAGTACAATTTTGGAAAACTGAAACAAAAGATATTAAAACGGTAAAATAGATATAACAGAAAACGGAAACATTTCAATATGCGTAAGTTTTACAATGTTAATTCAATTCCTGAGAAAAATTTATTATAATTTTGATGGTTATTACCAAAAACACTTTCTTTTACTAGTAAACTTATATTTTAGTTTAATCAGAAATGAAGGTACATTGTTTACAATTTATAAATAGTTCTTAGACGTCTGGTAATTTTATCTCTTGTCTGGTAATTATCTTGTTTTGCCTTTTCCTGTTCAAGAAAAAAACGTTTTAGAAAATACATATCAGAGACAGTGAGCAATAAATTTACTATTTCTTGATATGAGCTTTACCTATAAATAAGTTATTCTGATGTAGTAACACAAGTAACTTGGCTATTTTCCATAGCAACGTTAATTACCTCAAACGCAACAACGAGTATCTACAGATTATATTATCACCGAGTCCTTGCCACAACATTCGCACCATATGTTGTGTGTCTCAACAACTCTTGCAAATAATTAAGTGCATTAGTAACCTCGTTCTCGTGGATTTTGATATATATGTTTACTCATAAATAAAATAAAGTACTTTCAAATCAAATAGTAAATAGCACAGTAGTTCATTTAGATTTTTTCTTATAAGGAGATATTTCATGTATTTTTTGTGTATAAATGTAATTTTCTCGACAGTTTGATAGCTTTTATATAATTTAGTTACAATTTGTTTTAACAGTTTATTATACATAACCACTGCATACTCTAAAGAACACGTAATTTCAATTTGTTAATAACCACCAAAATACCCAAGAAATAAAATTAGGTAGAAATTTGTTAGTTAAAAGTAAAAAAAAATATGTGTTTTGATGAAATATCAGTATTTTTTACTCTTCTAATTATTTCTACAAAAAATTTATTTCTTGTCTAAAAGTTTTTTCAAATTTTTAGATCAAATAATCCAAATTTAGTGCAATATATCGGCGATTGTAATATCTCTCTTAGTAGTAGGTTTCAAGAGTACTTTGGTAGAATCATGATAATAATAGCTTGAAAATTTCATAACAGAATTCTGAGTAAATAAGAAAAGTACTGAGTAAATAAGAAACATACTGAGTAAGAATAAATATTGTTATAAGACACGAAAGAATTATTTGGTGTAAGTAAAGAAGAATGTGCAATGGTATTCTTATTTTTCGTGTCAATGGAATTAACATAATAAGTCAACGAAGAAAATTAATAACTGCTTTTTTATGTTTAAATGTTATTTTATTGTTAAACAGTTCATTTAGTCCGCTTAGAACTTATTTTTAAAAACCAACCAACTACACGACTCTCTCCAAAAAATTGCGACAGAGAGAAATCTACAGAGAGAAATTTTTGTTTTGACACGATGAACGAGTTTAGTTGAAGAGACTAGATGCCAGATTTTTTTCCAAATGTATTTTTGTGTAAGAGATTTGAATGAAAATTAATTGTTCTTTCAATGTATACTAGTGCCCAGAGACTTGTGTTTTTGCGACTTTAATTCTACTTGTTTTTAAATAAAGTTAAGATTGAACACTTCGAATCGTCGCACGTCCTTGGAATAAGGAATAAACAAAAATAATTTCTTACTTTCATGATGAAAATTTATTAACTTGAGATACTGAAACTTTTTACAGTCTACGTTTTATAATATTTCTCCGTAATTGAAGTATGCTCTTCCGAATTTAATTTAAATTGTAATGCTCAACCATTAGGATTAACTGTTTAAATATTAACAAATAACTTCCACATTACCAGAAATACTTTCCAAAGTTCCCATGACCGCTAAATATTGTATTACATATTCGCCTTGCGTGAACACTTTTCTGTGAGTAAATGTCACATGCCTTTTGTATGCGTACTTTTCTCTCTTCATGTCTCATCTATCCCGCCTCACCCAACAACCCTTATTTTCACAAAGCGATGTACAAAATTTCTTCAAATTGAGGGTAGTCATAGAAAGAGAAAAATTTTTCAAGCCCTTGGATTCTTAGAATGAAACAAACGTGCATACTACCCCATTCTAACACGTTGTTAAACAGAGCAAATAATCGCTCTGGTTCGGTCGTGAAATGTTCTGTGCAGTACTCATAAAATGGAACTAGAAGGCTGTCTAATAATTTATGACTTTGACGCAGAATTTTGTGAAAAATAGTTTCAATATGTTCTTTAAACTAGTTTAAATCAAAATGTTTCCGAGGAAGCATTTTGATTTGAAAAAAGGAGTCAGATACCTTCCCTTAATTCATCGATTGACTCTCTCTCTCTCTGGAATAAAAAGAGGTTATCGCGTGTTTTAATGAAACTTACCTGCATGAAATGGTAAAAAAAAAGACTTGGAAGGTCAAATGCTAGTATAAGATGTATGGTCCGGTTTGTTGAATTATAAGAGAACTTGGCTCACATAAATTACATGCGTTCTTACCTTGCTTTATTTAAAACCCTTGATTAAAGAATGACTTCCATCACGTCTACTTAAAGATGACGGATTATTCTCTTTCGTTTATTTCTAAAAAAAAAGGAAAATTAATTGTTGAGATAATCGATCGATTTTTCATGACAAAATCAGAACCCTCATTTTTGATACTAACAATAATTACGTATATGTGAATACTTCAAAATCTTATGTCATTGTTTCCCATATATCTGTCTCTTTCATTGTAAGAAAATGATTTATGAATGTAATAACGCTTTTTAATATTTGTGTAATTATGCTGTAAACTAAGATGAGTGGAAAATACTTGAATGGCCAGCCAGTAACAAATATTTTCAAATTTTTAAAAATCAAAAGTTGGCTTGTAATGTTAATTTATGAATAATATACATCTGTAACTGTCCGAATTTTTTTCTACTTGAGGCATTTTCGACCTTAAAACCCATCCTTTCCACATAGATCCAGCACTAATGAAGACCGTCTCGTTCCCGAAAACACCTTACGCAGAAATAAATATGGACAGTATGACAACAGCTTCTTCACTCAAGAACTTATACAGAATACTACCTTAATTACAACTCTATACAATTTATAATTTTAAAAAATATATAAAATTAACAAATAATACATAAAGGGTAGTAAAATAAAGTATATATAATTGAGAACATTTAATTTGTAAAAAGACATTTGATGAATTCATGAAAATAAATACGTTTCTAATACTCCAGTCTTGAGAGGAAGTTTTTCTTTTCGTCGTAAAAAATGGCATGTGTTATAATTATTTCTAACTGCAACAAACATAATTGTGAACTTGCTATGTGAAAAATATACTGCTCTTTCCTTTAAAGTATTGTGATATATTGAAGCTATACATTATCATTGTGAACTTTTCTCTTTGATAGCAAAGATTTCTTCCTTGGAAAACAAAAGAAAGGGTTGTTGTATGAAACGACGATAAGAGGGCAGACAGTGCATTGGAAAGAAGACAATAAACATGCCAAACAATTTTAGGAAGTAGATTTGAATTACCTATCTTTAATACTGCGTAATAATATGCATGGTGGTCGTAGTGTAGTTTTAACCCTCAATTAGTTGCCCAAACGTACTATCTTCCGGGTCATTTGAATTCCGTCTAGACTATACTTATCTGTTCTAGAAAAATGAGTCGATTAACGTATGCTCCAATTGGATTGCACAATCCTTCTGCTTCTGTCACAAGCCCCTAACAATCTTGATCAATTTTATACACAACAGCACGAATCTCACGTGTGCTACTTGTAAATCCTGTGCCCGACAATTTGTGAATCGATTTTTGTTTGTTTTAAGAGTGTAGTCTTTTGTTTTCTTCTTTTTTTATTTAGATTATGTAATATATGTTCTTTTCCTTTTTACAATTGTGTTATTTTGTAAATGAATATGAATTCCTGGCCCCTGGTTGTTCACTATAACCCGGTATTTTCTTCCGTACGCGGACCGAGGACATTTTTTTCGCTATCAATTTAAAATTAAATATTTATAATACAGCGTCTACATTACTTGTGAACATACTCATCAAAAGAGTATGTGGTTCAACTATAACTCATATGACTTAAATGTGGCTCATTTGTTCAGTTGCTCACAATTTGGGTTTTTTTCATTCTAAGAACTGTTCATCAACCGTACTCATGTACCGATGGCAGGAAGTATCACACAATTGCAAACTCGCGCTCCTTGTCAAGCATTTTCTTAGTCAAGCTTTGGCGTCTTCTTAACTAGTAAAGGGTTCTGCACATTGGCGTCTTTCTGTCTCAAGATAAAAAGACTTAATGCTCGGTTACCATAGGGCTCAATGGAAGTGCACACACCGGCGACCAACTATCTTAATGCTTCTTTCTACTTCATTCTCACAAGCATGCACGAACATGCACGAACGTAGTTTGTTATTAGTGTGAACGTAGATTTTATATTACTATCGAACAAAGAACATTATATATTACTATCGCATAAGAAGTCTACTCATAAATATATGCAAAAACTGTTTTTCGTATAACTGATTCCTCACCAATGTTGCTTTCTATGAATCACATTGCTGCCGATGAAAACATTCTTCCGAACTATGATTAAAATGTTAAATGGAGCACGCACCAACATGTTTCAACGTTTTTCCTTGTTAATAGCTTATGTTTTTGGATTAATTGACTCGTGCGATGCGTCCAAAAACATGCAATTAATTTCTAGTATTTCCGATAATTAATATTTTGTAAATACGAATTCAAAGAACGTGATTTAGTGATTGCTATGAGCCTCATATTTTTCATATTATTTTATTTTCATATTAGATTTTGTAAATGAAAATGCGGGTTGCTAAAGAAACATCACATAAAATTATATACCAATCAATAAAATCGATGATTCAAAGAGTAACTCTTCTCAAATTAAATGACATTTTCATTCCAATCATCTCTATTTTTATTCGGGTTATTTTTTCGAGGTTTGCAATATATGAAGTTATAAATCGCACCAACTTTTATTAATACATTTCCTCCATTCGTAAAGTAATCAAGCTAATCCATCTGACGGTGAAAGTAGAAAAATAAATTAAATGAAATTGACACCACCTACATCCCGATAAAATATCGATGATAAATGTAACGTATTACTTCGTGATCCGTTAAAATTCAACAGTCTTCAAATGGATGACATTGTCATCATTTCAACTTGCTCGTTTTGGAACATTAAGCTATGATTTTAAAAAAAGAAAAATATGTGAGAATTTTTCCCGTGAATCGATTTGAAAAAATAATGTTTGTGAAATTTAGATGTAATGGTTGTCCTCCAATGTCATTAAATTTTATACCCACACACGGGGAAGAGTCACTACGGCTCTTCTCTATGGTGCGAAACTGCATTTTTCCCTACTTGCATGGGCTCTAATGACCTTCGATGTTGACGAGCCCTAATGCCCCACAAAAAAAAAAAAAAAAAAAAACATTAAATTTTATAGACAATGAAAGAAGACAATCTTAAAAGAAGGTGATTGGTAAGATTATATTTGCTTCCGTATTTTCATATATCGTGCAAGTGATACAAAATTTAGAAAGAGAGAGAGAGAGAATGTAATGTAATACTTCATACAAGTTCTTCGAAACATAGAACTTTGGAATCATAACTTATGTTTTGTTTTCCACCTAGCACAATTTGTTGTCCTCGAGCAAGTGGTGATAACAAGTTTCAGTGCCAAGTAATGAATAAACTTGGCATGCGTGTAAGGTCACGGAATACGAACTTCTTAGGAAGTTCCCTAGTCTTCTTAGAAAGTTATTCTGGTTATTCGTTTCTCGCAAAAATGAGAGTACATTTGGAAATATTCAACGCAAATTTCAAAAATGTAAATACAGAATATTCAAGCTTATAAGTGTGAATATTATAGGAATTATTTATTTGAGGCGTTAGTTGAGATTTGTTAAGTTTTAATAAAGCTTTATCAAGTTTGTTATAGGAACACGTTTTTAAAGATCGATATTCTGATCAACGAATATATTTGCAGGGTAAAGTGTGACAAAGGAGCACGCGTGGTACAGATTCAACTTTTCGTTTTGAGTTTGTTATGATGATATCTCCATTTTCATTATATGGCCTTTGTATATCGTATTTGTTGAAATATTACTTCAGTATTAACACTCGAGAAGAGAAAATGAGATAGGATTATTTTCTATTCATTTGATGTAATAATTAATATGTTTTCAGAGAAAGCATCCTCATTATTTTATCAAAATAGTACACAACCACACAGGTCTCAGTATGTTGATTTAGCTTAACAATAATGTGCTCAGTTTTGCTTTTGTATCTCGAGGCGATTGAAAATGGACGGTTAAGTTTGTTAACCTCCACGTGCGTGGTCATACGCAGGTTGAAACTGCTTTTTTTACAATGAAGTTTGTTTTATTTATTTTATTCAGCTGTCGTGAAATGGAGCAAAAATCTTACAACAATGAGGTAAATGTACATATTTCTTCCGTATAGGTCTGGGTGGAAATGGTGTACAGTTGTGGAAGGCGAACGGGTGGTGTAGTGATTAATACCCCTGCGATCATAGTAGGAATACCGGGTTCGATTCCCGGCTCGTCATTTTCACCTGACAGAAAGTTATCAAATGAGGCAAATATCCGAATACGGACGTCTGTCACACGATAGAATATGCTCTTCCACTTTCCTTTATTTTCAATCGTATTTTCTTTTAACGTTTCAAATCAGTAATAGATAATTATTTATTGAAGATAAACATTTTGATGTACTTATAAGTATCTTTGCAATGTATGTAGGTACCTATTCTCCATCTCTTCACTTCTTAACTGAATTAATCCTTATTACGACGGTCATTTCTCGAAAAATGCACAGGTTGGCAACACTGTAGTGTGAGGAACGCGACAATAGTGATTGTTTCGTCTGTTATAGTTCAAAACGAATAGTCATTGTTTCATAATAAGACGTATGTGTTTTTGTTTCATAGACAGCGTGTTTTATTGTGTAATACACCGATTTAGACATGGAGTGTGCTGCAGTCTCAGGTACTGTGACTGTTCAGGAAGTTAAACAGAAGCAGAAGCTGCTAGGCATTGCGACCTTGTTGAAACGGAGATTTGAGTTTAAATGTTACACTTTTTGGCATCGAATCGTTACTATTGATGAAACATGGGTCAGTGAGACGCAACTGAAACCTGAGTCCAACGCGTGGATAGCTTCATCTTCCCCACGACCAAAACAATTTCGACGAGCTTAATCAAAATTAAAACTTAATGATTTTTGCTTATAGTTACCACTTATAGAGTTTTGCGTGGAAAAGTGTCGCAGGACTGTATGTTCGTGAATTCATTCAAAAACTGAAAAGAATAATGCCTAAAATCCGATTTCAGTTGCTGAATACTGAGTCACTCATTCTCCACGATAATGCTCACCCGCCGATAATGTCGTAACTGAAAATTTGCACGAATACGATTGGAAAGTGTTATCTCATGCTCCCTACAGTCCTGATATGTCCACCAGACTTCGATTTATTCCCAAAAATTAAGCAACCCATCAGAGAATGTCTTTATTCATCTCTTGAAGAGCTTTCTGCCACCGTTACACGAGTCAATCGTCTGATGAACGATGATAGGGTATTAAAATTGTTAACTTCACAAATGTTGAGACTCAGTCATTGAGAGTAACAGACATAATATTGAAGGAATTTTAAATATATTGTCAAAACATAAACATTTAAACAAATAAATATTTTTCTTTATTTATAAAATGACCTCCGTACTTTTGTAACATCGAGAATTCAATTCAGAAACTAACCCATGGAAATCATTTGTTTAGTGTTTTTATGTAATAGAATAAAAAATTAAAAAACTTTCAGTTTATGTAAAGGTATATTTTTCTCTTGTATAGGCATGGTAGAAGGGAATACACTTTATCGATTGATAGTCTTAATAGAGCTCTCCATCCATTTTCAAGTATCACATGAGAGAAAAACTGAAAAATATAACTCGTCGTCACCTTACCCCAATTTTTCTTTATTGCAATAAAACATGTCATTAAGTATAACAAAATGCTTCGAAGTGATACTCACATTATGTCATTAATTTAATTTATATTGATACCACTTTTAACATAATTAAGATGTCTGTCGAGTCAATTACCTAACACACACTTTGTTAACTGCAATACAAGGAGGAAATGCTCGTTTTTACAGGTAATTATCTTACCTATCTTTCTTTTGATATACTTGACTGGTAATTTACCATTTTCTGAACTACTCCGGGTATTTCCACCTCTGTATTGCTATTGGACTTTGTCATTCCAGTGATAAGTATGGATCGGCTCGAACTGGTCGTGAATTTTACTGCTACGATATAACCTAGGCATTTATCTCTTAATTTTAAATAAATTTCTTCTTGGATATGGATCATGAGAATGAGTAGTAAAATAATTTAATCTTCTTGCTTTCATGCCTTTACTTATAAAATAAGAAAATAGGTGTTTAGTTTTCGTGATACCCGTAAATCCCGTTTAAAAAAATTTCCCCGTAAGTAAATTAATTTCAGATTTGAAGGAATGAATAAATCAATAAACCACTAATAGTGTATCTTAATAATACTACAATTGTGTATTAAGTACATCCATTGGTATAAATACTTTTAGAACTTCCTGCAAGACACTGAACATTAAAATTTAAAAAAATATAATGGTAATTATATTTATTATATAATTATAATATTATATAATTAACATTATATTGTATTATATAATTATATAATGGTAATTAAATGATAAGGGAAAAAAAGGAAAAAATATACGAGAGAAAATTATGAAAGAAATAAGTTGGCTTAATGGATACCTTGTGGTTCAGTGTAAAATTAGGTATTGGATTAGGGTTATAGGGCTTCAAAATAAATATGATAATCTCTAAACTTTCGGAACTTGTAGTTAAATCAATGGTTTTTTGTTAACAAAACATTTTTACACACTTTTACTGGTGATTTGCTATTTATTAGCAGTCCTCCAGTAATGCAGCATGTTTTGTCGTTGCTTCATTTTTTTTCCTCAACAGAATGTTAATAAGCTGTTTACCGGAGAAATCGGTTTCTTAATTCCCTCTCTGAACTCTAGTAGTCATGCAAACCTTGTGACATTGTATTCCAGTAGTATGCAAACCTAGTGTGCAAAAAATGTGACATCGTATTCAAAAAGTTCTACTCGAAAAGACGAAAAACAAGCAAACCCTGATAGCTTTGTGTTAGCTGTGAATTTCCTTCAAACTTTGTTTTTAATGAATTAATGTGACTTTTCTCCGTACAATTGTGATACTAAATGACTTTTTATCAATCAACTTTTCTGAAGAATGAGCTACACTATATAGGATATTAGAACAGATTTATCCCCAATGTAATGACAATTGAACATGTCAACTTTCATATAGAAGATTCTGATGATGTTTTTTAAGTGATTGGCAATATGTGGGAATAGATGCAGTAGCTTTTGAAAATGGAATTTCCGATATAAATTGCTTTTCACGTTTGAGTATCATCACCACTTTTACTAATACATTAAACCTACGCAACTTTGGAATAGCCAAAAACTATTTACTTAAGAAATTGATGATGTTCCGTAATTTGATAGATTTTAAAACTCTGTACACTGTTTAGGCAGTTCTGGTAACCTGCTGGGCGTATCCTAATATTTATTTGTAGAAGTAGAAACTCTTTAAACAGCATGTATCCTACTTTAATTATTTATAAACACTGGCCGTGGATTAAACGAAATTTTTTGGGGGGTGTTACCTGGACTTCTATGTACACATATTACATAATCATCACTTTACATATTTTTTCTTGTCAAATAATGCCAATAAATATATTTTCACTTTTCATTCAATTGTTAATACAGATGAAAAAAACATGTAACAAGAGACAAACCTTTTTAAATGGGTATTGAATGAGTTGAAATGTTTTTTCGATATTATCTAGTTTCTTTTATCTTTCAAGAGGAATGAAGAGCTTAATTAAAAAAGAAAGAGCTGTGCTGAAACGCTAAAAAGTCTACTACACGCGAGTATGCAACCTTTGAAAATGACGTATATAGATAGTTGAGTTTTTGAAAACTTTCCGTGTTTTATTTTACCTCATAATTAAACTAGTGATTTATTTTTATACATTGAGTTGATTTATTTTTATATATTGATTACCAGTTGTCATGAAGCCTGATGAAGAGGAATTCTTTAAGTCTTTAAAACTATCAATTTAATTACACTATACTCCCAGTTCAATTTAGATATGTCACTTCCACAATTTTCCTATCTCCAGGAAAAAATTGAAAATGATATTTACGTAATATGATAAAGGAAACGGTAACATTGATGGAAGACTTGAATTTTATTTGTTTTTCCCACATTTATTACGATAAATTTAACAACTGCTTAGATAAAATCAAAAGTTTTCATAAAACTTAATGTAATCGCAAGGTGTAGTTGTAAACATAAATATCAGTTTACGTTCTTATTAACGAAAATAAAACCATCTTTTTAAAGTTTTTTGGATATTTCAAATACAAACTAATTAACTATCAAACTAATTAAGTTTGTTCGTTTCTTTCTTTTGGATACTTTTACTTTCAATTACCAAGCAAGCGAAGAAAAATGACTAACCTTTGACATCAACGCGGGGAACTGGGAATAAAGAGTAAAAAATGAATAATAGAGACGATATCATTTTCTAACATAGTATCGATTAAGAGTATTGCAAAGAATTCAAATAATTACTAAGTGTCTAAAAATTAATGAGGTGCCCAGAAAGAGTGAAGTATTATTTCTGTGTTATGTATATTGTCTTTTGTATTCAACGGATAAAACTTTTTTGTATAAGGGTTTTATTATTATATCAGAAGTCGGTTTAAAATGTATCTCCATAAAATATTTACTTTTATATTATTCGTTACTTGCTTGCTAAGAATGAAAAAAAAAATTTCGGCGACAAACTAGACATTCCAAGAATTTTCTAATTGAACTAGTCTTTCTTCGTTCAACTTGTTATTCCAAGAAACAATGTATCTATACTGATTATAATAATGTATCCAAGTGTCTGTAACATGTAATTAAAAAGTAAACTTGACTCTGTGTTGCCAGGAGTACGATAATTTAACCATCTGAACGATGTACGATCTCACTTCAAATGATATTAAAATTGTACGATAGTTTCTCTAAAAGGCATTCTCATGAAAAGAATACCAAAGCACGAAAAAACGTTTTTACTCATGTAAAAGTTTTAATATGTTTTCAAGTTATGTTTCTATAGTTCGACAACATTGAATTATTAAAGAAAAGCATCCAACTTATGGTATATCGTAATTCAATAGGTATGCATCATATAATATAACCATAACAATAGAAGTCCAAAAACTATACGTACACCAGAAATGTCCCGCCGTTCATTCAAATAATTGTTCAAGATACGCTACCTCACAGTGAGAAAGTGCTAAGCAGTCAAGAAAATAAAGTTCTCTCAAAGAGCAGATAAATGATTTTTATAATTCTCCGTTGATGTTTTACCATAAATGACTTAGTAACTAGGGTAAAATTCGACATAGGATCGCCATCAATCGATCCAATGGCCATTTACACCTGAGAAGTAAAAATTAAGGAATTGAATTAAAATGCGAAATAAGGTTACATGTAATCACGAGCTATAATGAAGACCAAAACACAATGATTCAGATTTCGCTGTGAAATATAGGTAATATGATGGACCTAGAGCGTAATATGCTACAACACTAAAGTTAAAAAATTAACGTGATCCCAACATCGTAGGTTGGTTGTGAACAAACCTTACCTAGTTATTTTTGTCATTTGTAATTGGTACGTGAGTTAGCTGTTCAAAAGAAAGTACCAATCAAGGATACGGTGATTCTTCGTCTGCCTAAAGTAATGACTATTAGTTGATTATACCCGTGGGTATTAACGTGGATAAGTATCTAAAGGGTATTTTGTTGTTATTCGCTTGAATATTACCAGGTATCGAAAAGCTCTTGGTTTAGTTACTGATCCATAGAGGTTGATTCAATAATTACTCCTCAAATAAGGTTAAGCGTTTTCTGCTTCGTAATAGTTATGATCTTGTAAGAGGAAAGAATGCAATATTAAAGTATTACTCACAGTAATTTCTAACTCAAATTATCAATTTTTCATTTTCTATGTCTATGCAGCTACTAGTTCACTTTTTAGAAAAATTCAATGTTTATATATGTATTTTAATCGGTTTGAACATATTTGCATTTAGAAATAAAGCAATTATATTGATTAACGCGTCTGCTTAAAATATAAATTTGACCTCTTTTGATAGTGCTCTTACAATCGTCATCGTGATACCTTTCTTTTTGGTTATTAGGTCGACATTGAATATTGGTAATTATATATCGTTTCATTCATCATGAATGTAAAATGATACATCGAATCATTTCTTGAAATACGTCTGAAATTCGCACCATTTACGACGCTCGTCGTGAAATAGTTATTAGCTTAAGACAGCTAAAATTAAGAGTGGCATCAATAAATACATTCCACTAATAATGGGATTTGCATTAATTTGTGTAATAAAATATAATTCGTGTATATTCAACTATCACCTAATACGTGACTCTATTTATTAAAATACTTATTAATAAATAGTAAACTATTTATACCATGTGATAGATAAAGAAATATTTCAATATGTGTGAATTAAAAGTGGTGGAAAATGTAATACAATGTACTTAGAATAGTTGTTGCTAAAACACGCAATATTTGATCATTGTTTATATTTTGTACAGCTTCACTGAGTAGCCGTGTTCTTTTGCCGATTATCTCAAACGCTCCCTCACTGACCTAGGGAAGTCAAAATATTGGAGAAAATGATGTATGGGAAAGGGAAAATTACGTATAAAAGTGGATCACTCCGCTACCACCTCAAAAACAATATCCAGCTTCAAAACAATTCACATGCTTTGACTGGGCTTGGGGGAATAATAGCCAGGAAATCACAAGTCTACCAAACTCTTCCCCTGCGCGACCTACATTCAGGTTTTCGAGAGTGTGACCGTAAAAGTCACGTGTCATGCAATGTGTGTAATTTCCGTGCATGCAAATCACTGTAGAAGAAGTAGTAATGCTGGAAAGAACATTATCAGAAACTATTAAGAAAACTCTACTGTTCGGTTTTGCAATTATGTTATAGTGATACATTTTATTTATATATTGCTTTTTGTATATCTTACTAACATCCAAAAGAAAATGAAAAATTTAAAGAAAAAATATGTAAGTTACTTAAAGTTTTAAACTAACTAAAGATGAAGATACATGAAAGAGAACATATAAATAAAATGTAGGTGACGCAGGAGAATATTTTTAGCCCCGACTCTCATGTTGACGGGACTTCCTCCTTTATTAAGTTTCTAGACTCCCTACTGCTTTCCATACCTTCAGGTTAATGTTGGTTCACTGCCTTGTACTCATCATCCTGTACATGATGATGTTTACGCGTCGATTCCAATACGTCACATTACTTGCTTGAGAAACACGTCTATACTCAATGAATTTTGCATGTACTCGTGCACCTACGAGGTATATTAGTGATGAACCTCGATTCTTCACTCCGCGGAGAATATCCAATTTATTTCTCCAGCATGTGATTTATCATAGGTCAATTTTCGTATGAAATTTTCTAATCAAGTTCTCTAAACATTAATGTTGTGCATGATAATTTTTCCACAGTTATAAATTTGTGACAATGTCATTTGTCTGTCTGACAGGCAATGACGGACGCATCGACGGTGCTACCATCCACCAGCGGGCTGTCAGAGTTGGAACAGTCGAACAGCGTAAATGCTACCACGGCCTCCCCGGCTGTGTCCTCCACAGCCGCGGTCGATCAGCCGTACACGTGGAAAGTGCTCTCTATTGCTGTGCTACTGTGTTTACTCATTGCTGTCACTGTGGTAAGTCAATGTCTCTTCCCCGGTCTTAGCTCTTATAAGTTCCATCAGTCAACTATCTAGTTTAACGTGTATTTGTTAGCAATTTCAAACACGCATAGTAGATTTGCTAACAAATATGCCTAGCGTATTCGCTTTCCACCTCTGGTGACCCTGGTTCAAAGCCTGTCTAATCTAAATAGAATTCGCGGAGGTGGACGAAGCGGTGTTCGCGGTAGGTTTTCTTAAGGTACTCCCGTTTCCCCTGCCATTCATTCCACCACAACATTCACTCATCATCATTTCACCTCACTCGCATGTCATCCTTGTCATCCCCGTCATAAGGAGGCCGTCTGGAAACTGGCGGTGGTCGTGTGCCACGACAAGGGCACAGAGGAGCCTCAACGCGGTGTCCCCGAAGCAGCATATGCTGTTAGAAGTCCTCTATTCCAGAAGCAATTCTCACACATCATCATTAGAAGTTTATTTTTTTGTGAGGGTAGGTGAAACATCTGCAGATAGATACTTTGGAGTGCCCGGACTTCAGGATTATAAAGAGTACGACGCCCACTAGAATACTACCTTTTCTCCAAAATGACCCCTCGGGACTGACTCAGGGACTACTTCGCGATGACCCTGACTGACTGCATGGCCCTTTTAATATTTAGGCTGCTGTATCCGGTTCTTTCCCCATCTAAAGTATTGCACTCTGCATCGTGCTGGCATTTTAGTCAGCAACGGCGTTCCAATTAATGTGTAACACTAAAAGATAATTGGTGACGCTATCCACGATGAACTTTTGCTGTAACATTTGTTAAACCTCTGCTTTCTCCACATCGAAACTTGGGCAGTGGAATAACACGTGTTTTACGTCCTCATAAGTGCGTAACTGATTGTACTTCCGTGAGTGGAGATAGTTAGCCTCTTCAATGTATATGATCCAATTTTTAAAGACATCAAGATAAATAAATACATCAATTATAACTTAGGATCGTTTATATTGTGATCGCCCTCAAAAATGATAGTAAGTTTTTATTTATTTATTTTGACTGTATGATATTCGTAAATAGTAGAATTAGCTTCAAATACATCTCTAGCATATTTTCATGTAAAAATAAAAAATAGTGCTCTAGATATTTCTACTTGGTTACATAGTAACATTCTAAGTGTGTGTAGATTGTAGTTTTCATTTAAATTGTTAAGTTCTTTGAAATAATGTTTATAATTTGATGCAGTGCAGAAGTAAACATTACTACATCACAATGCTACCCTGTAAATTAATTTAGATACAAGTAAAAGTAATGAAAAATTAATCAAAATTGTGTTCTTTTTTGTTATTCAGAAAATTACGTTTTGTTTAAATAACGCATATTGTTATTTCGAAAAAAAGTCTAGGAGTTAGGTTGTTGCAAATTTTTTCAAAAATATGTAATTCTGTGTTCGATGTATTAACGGTTTTATTGATTTTGGGCAAATAATATTACTCCTTAGGAATATTGTTTATTTTAAGGTATAGTTTCAGTTCATATTGCTTCTCTCCATTGTCGGCAAATGTACTTTATTATTCAGGATTTAAAGCTCGCTTTAATATCCCTGATTAACGCAACCGTGCACATAATTGAGTTTATAATAAGTTCATCCCGCGGATTGGAATGAGGTCATGTGCTCTAAACCACGAAATGTTTTAGTAAACGTTTACCCTGTAATATGATGCAACAGGATTAGTCTTGCAAACTACGTGAAGACGCCATTATAAGAAGAGAATTTGATGTGCAATTCACCTTCGATTTAACGCTTCCTGCGTTTCTGGAATATTTCAAAATATTGCAGCTCATTCATTCTCGATCGATAACCAGTTTAGATGTGTAGCACTTGGAGCTACTACGTATAAAAATGTTATAATTTCTTATACCATACCACAAAATTTAGAAACAATCAGACTTGTTCAAAATTAGGTGTAAACTTGTGTCCCCCAATTAGAATATCGAAATTAGAATACGCAATTTATATCAATAATTCAGGTTGCGTTGTTATTCTACTTGAGAAAACAACGCTGTAAATGGGAAAAAAGAACAGCCCATTCTGATGACATTTCAAAAAGGTTTGTTGGAAGGAAATTTCTGTGAAATTTTAAAAATTTCGTTCTCCACCTTAGAATTTTTCCTTGCCCTTTGCAAGTGAAACTTCTAAAGTTACATTGAAACAATTTTCACGACCGAAACAGTAGTGAAATTATTATTATTATTTTCTTTTTCACATTCTAACAGAGTGACTGATTGTAATGCACAGGCAATCTGCCAGGTGCCTTACAGAACTACTCTTATTATTATTATTATTATAAATGAACCTCAGTTTTCACTTGTTAAATAATACACAATGCGGGTATATCACCAAGGCATTAGGTATGGCTTATAGTACTGTCTAAAAATCACCGAGCTGTACAGTATGTACCTAGCACCATATATTTCTGCGTCTCTTTGTAGGTACTGGGATGAAGTCCCAACTGCCTTAAACCTTCATGGAGTTTCTTGTACATGACTCCAGTAGCAGAGACAATAAGCGGAATAATGGTGACTCTTTCTTGATTCCACATCTTTCGTATTTCTGCGGCCAGACCTAAATATTTGCTTACCTTCTCCTCTTGTTTCTTGGACATGTTGTTGCTTAATGGGATTTAAATGTCAATTATAAAAGTTTCTTTACTGCTTTTCTTTATTACCATTATGTCTGACTCATTGAACGGCAAGATCTGATCCGTTATTACTTCTCTATCCGAGTACAACTTGATTCCTTCACTTTCAGTTACTGCTTCAGGCTTGTACATGTAAACTGGATTCACTTCATTGAGTGCATTGTGAGCAACCGCGAGTTTTTTATGTACAGTAGCAGTCATCATATTGTGTCTCTCCAAATAGTCTTTAGGGGCTAACGCTGAGCAAATTGGTTATTATGTGGTCAATAGTTTCATTGGCGGAGTTACACTTTCTGCACTTATCCGATGGAATTTCCTCACAAAAATGTATTTCCTGTAGTTATTATTATTATTATTATTATTGGTGGTGGTGGTGGTTGTTTTCTGTGTATCTATCACGTTCCATTCCGGTTCTTCATCGGTTTCAAGCAATAGTGAGTAAATTTATTCAAAGAAGTTGCTGACAATGTGGCAAGTGTTAAGCACGACTGACTTCTGGATAAGGTATGCAGTTCCCTTATTGGATAAGGTATGCGTATCCCTAGGGCTACGATTATTATTATTATTATTATTATTATTATTATTATACGCCTGTACAATGGTTAAATTATTTCAATATCATGGTCGTATATAACCAAATTATTTTAATAGACAAAATATAAACTTAACAATTATAACTATACTGTGAGAACGATACTTTTGCATCCATTTCAGATTGTTCTTCTTTGAGGAATGGAAATGAAAGTATCACATCTAAATAAAAATACACACACTCATTCTTTTTCAGTATTTGTCAGTTTGTTCAGTTCAGTATTTGGAGAAATTTATATATTCTCCGATATATGCTCAGTTTGTGTAAGGGCTTGTTAATTTGGTGATTAAAAAATTGATTAGAACAAATCATTACCTACGCATTCCACAACTTATTTCAGTTCCATCAATTTTAAGCCTGATTATGGAAGAATTGTATGAAAAAGTAATACTAAGTGTTTCAAGAACATTTTACTGTTTACCACTATTTGTATTAATTATCTGTCATAACTACTTAAAATCATCTATAAGTACAGAAATTTCAACAAAACGTCCGACTGCATGGAGAAATATTGAGTGAAAGTCGAGCAAGAAAAAAAGTGATTTAATATTTCATAAAACTTTACAGAAGTTGAAGAGGAAAGGTGAACATAGCGAAGTCACGTAACAAAACGGTAGAAAGCAAACAAGTTTATTTTTAGCAGATGCAAAATAAACATGGTTAAGGTAAATCTATTTTGAAAGTTTCTCTTCTTGACGGAGGTAAAAAAGTTTTCACGTGACCTTTTCCGAAGTTAACTATTTCTGAATCACCCCTTCATTCATCTGTAAAACTCATTCAGGGAAGTAAAACAGTTATATGACCGTATCCATTGTCACTCTTCGTCATCGGAAATGTTTATTTCTTTATTTATATATTGGTTACAACTAACCACATTAACTCACAAGTTCCGAGTACCTACTCGTGGAGAGAGTTTGCATCGTCAACGGATTACACCTGGTCGTTTAACTCGGAAGTTGTGAGTTAAAATTAGCATCCGACGCGTAGGAACGCGGAAACCGGGTTTAAGTGCTACCAACATTGGAGTCGCTTGTGGTCACTTATCCCGTGAAGGGGGATGTGACTCAGGGTCACCGGAACAGGTCGGGTGAAGGTTGCGAACGAACTCGGGAGTCGAGGGGTGGGTGGTGCAGTGGATAGGACTCCTGTGGCCAGAGTCAAAAGTCCCGGGTTCGATTCCCGGTCCGTCGCAAATTTCACCTAGTCGTTGACGATGCACATAGTTAGATTGTTTATAACTCGTCCTAAAACTAACGAATTATACATGCAAGAATGCATATAGATTGGACATCATTACTGAGCGTATGATTCAGATCTCATTTTTCAATTTTTGAGGGAAGTAAAATATTTTAAATCATTTTTACGGACGCAAGTTAACGCGTACAGAGTCATCGTCTAAGGCGAAGTGTAAATTGCGACGGACCATGATTCGAATCCGGGGCATCCGCTCTCGCCGCAGGTATGCTACCACTGCACTACCCGCCTCCACTCCCGAAGTCCCTACATTACATTCACCTGGTCTGTTCCAGTGAACTTGCATCACATCTCGTACTGGGGATAAGTGAAAACAGGTATCTTCCGTGTTGTTATAAAACATGAGTACTTAAAATGTTTACATGATGAGTACTTAAAATACATGATTTTACTTGCAACGTTGTTGATAAGTGCTTTTTCTAGAACTATTTATAATGAATTTGTTCGACAATTAAGTCAACACTTAAGTATGTTCTCTAGCGTCTATTGAGTCACCGGTGCACTATTTCCATGATGTCAGGTTTTCCTCCTACACACACTACAACCACTACTCAATTTTATTCTCAATAGGATCAACAGAATTCTCGTAAATAGCGCTACCAAATATCTATAAGTATTGGTAACGAAATTTTCAACAATAACACCGTACATTGTGCTGTAAAATCCAATTTTCAATTACTCTGCGAATGAACAACTTACGTGTTCTTTCATTTTTATTCTGCGTAATTGTGTCTGAAATCATGCTACCTTTCCCTTTTTTGACGTTACCTCAAGTTTCTAGGCAATTTGAGACTAGTGATTTTAGACATGTCTTTTAAGCTCTCCATAAAAATAAGATGTCAATTTTTGAAACATTATGGCTAATGCATTCAATTGTGAGATTATATATTTCATCGAAGTCGTCAAGAGATACAAATGGAGTTGACCAAAAATATCAAGTCCCTGTCCACTGTATTAAAAATATCGAAAATTTACATTCATCTCCATTTATTCGAATCGAAAGAGACATACTGTTTCATAATTGTTTAAGCTTAAAAGCATTAATCATGATTACCATGGATACTAGCTCTCGAACGAGGTAAATGTACTCAATAAATGAAGAAGCATTTCTTCCAATTAATATTTTTTCAATATTAATATATATATTTAATATTAGTACCTTTTTCTTTTCTGAATAAAAAAATAAAATGATGAACATGTTGACTTTTATAATATCAATATTTATTAATTTGTAGATATCCATAAATATATAGCATAGTATAAAATAGAATATGGATGAAAACACGAGTAAATTATTTTAAAATACATCATTCAATTCAGCGAGATATTTAAAATTGTTATACAAACTCATTCATGATAGTTATTTATTATTCTATTCATTAATGATTTGGTGATTTGGTTGTAATTGTGGGTAATTTTTAATTATGTGTTATCTCATTTTCACTCAAATAAGAATGAAGATATTTTTTTGGAACCACTAACTAATATACGTTACTTATAATTGAGGAATATGATATTTTATTTACTTAATTCATGTAAGTACAACTTCCTTACGTGAAGTAAGTGAATATAAGGCTATATTCCTCAATTTTTATAAACACTCTTGATGAGATTCATATATTTTTTATCTCTCAACTCCGTACTTTTCAAGAGGCGCGAGGCGAAACAGGTTCCGTTCAATATAGATTTCCCAAAAAGGTGTTTAAGGAACAGGAATGTTCAAATTATTTACTAAAATGAAGTTAAAATTTAGAACGAGTCCTATTCTAGTATCTCAGCGATAGGTTTGTTTATTGTTTCAAATTTTATTTCCCTTTTGACATGAAACTTGTCTTCAAGTATTGTGTGATAGTGTTACTCGTGCACCGGAAACTTACATTAAAATATTAACTTTCTTAAATATATTCAAACGTTCATAGGCATAGTATTTAATACTTACAGAAAAACATAATTTTAATTATATCAAGTTCTGACGGGCTGTGTCTCGATATCGAAATGGTATCCTTGTGATATAACTCACAGATGTTTAGAATTATTGAACAAGTATTAAATCTGTTTACGGCTTCATATGAAATGAAATGTAAGTATTCCTTCTATGCTTTTAACTACGTGCATTGAAACGTGGGAGATAATGAATCGACTATCCAATTATTTGGAATTTTATCCCTTTCTCACATCTTCCTGCGTCCGGTATTCGTTGGGGTTGAGACTTCCATTAGGATTAAGCGACCGTCCTTCCCGTCGTGTAACATCATGAAAAGCTCGATGTGCATGCAATCATCGAATCGGATTTTCCACCAGTTTTATTGAATTTTGATTGCAAAACGAGACCCTGAAATATTTGAAAGCAAGAGACCTGCGGATATTCATGAATTGGTGATGAAATAATAAATGGAGCGTACTACCAAAAAATTGATATATTTCCCACACTCTCTTAGCTTTTAGTGCAGCACATTGTGGAATAAATTTATATTCTTAAACATTAATTTCTTCTACCATTTTGGTAATCACGTTAGTACAAAGGTGGTATTTTTATCTTCTTACAGTTGTGATGCAATTTTTATTTCGCCATTGCATAACATTATTCATACTTCTTATGGGGCTCTGTGGCAAGCAAACGCGAAGGTAATTAGAGCTCTTATTATTCATATTAAGGCATTTTTTTACCACGTCCAGTGTACGCAAATCATCGGGGTGCTTAGTATTAAATAGATGTGATACGTTAGTCTAACAGCATACAATCGTGACAATAAAGACCACATCTTGCAGCTCGCTGCAGTAGCGAGACTTAGTTGAGATGATATTTGAAGTGTTCAGAAAAAAGTTCTACAAGTGACAACATTTTAAAAATTGATCTTATGTTGTATATTTATAACATATCAAAACTGGTAGAAGTGAATTTTTTATTGGTTCTGGCATATGGAGTTTAAACACTTAGCAAAATCACCGATATTTTTAGAAATAATGGTACAAGTGCACTAGACAACAAAAGTACGTAGAAATATTGAAAAAAATATAAATGTGATTTGTTGAAAATCTCTCTCTTGCTTTCAGTAATGAGTATTATTAAATTTTCAAAAGCAACAGTGAAATTTTTATAAAATAAGAATTGTAATTTTTCAGTTCATTAACATACTTGTGTTACATACTTGTGTTAAATTCTGGCTATGAACATGTATTAGTGATAAGAATCTCTTAATAAAACTTTTTTAAAAATTCCATATTTTACTTACCAGGTCATTAATAAAATCTCTAAAAGCTTGTTCAAAGTTAGAGAAAAGACGGTCTTCTACAAAACATTTTATCTGAATATTTATTTTCTATTAAACTTCACTATGTATTTTTCACAAGTTCTAGAAATGTCACCTATACCATTTTTCTAAACCTTTCCCTTGATATATACAGTCATAGCCTTCTATACTACTGTTGTATGTTATTTTCCATAGTATATGTGACGTGCATACGATCATCAATGGTATGATCAAGTAGGTCATGGGTGAGTTATACTCGTCGGGGGATAGAGGCGCAATCGCCGTTAGCTGCGAGTCCCGTGTAGGGAATTTATGTGGCATGTCACGAATGTATGATTTTAGACTATGGTGAGACTTCAGTGGGAATATTGACACTTGAAACATGTATCGGTAAGATGCAAATGGAGCCGCGTACTGAATACGCTCCATTTCGTCATCCATTGATATCCTATGTTGATGTGTTTTACGATCACCATGTGATTGATATGGTCGTTCTTCCGACTGGTAACTTCCATGAAAACATTCTCTGAGTTTCACTCGCGTCGAATGCCACTTCACCAGAGACAAAATGATAGTCGTTAAGATTCACCTCATTACACATGGCGATAAGGCGCTATTGCGCTGGATCACTACGCGGCTGTTTCTTCACTTAATTACGGCGTGGATTGTTGGGGTCGCGATGTTAAGAACGTACTACAAGGAAAAAAAAATCCTAAGAAAACATTCACCATTCCAAATTATTATCATTAAATCTTCTTACCCAAAACAAATTACTTCAAATATCTAGCATTTCTTATTTTTAATAGATCATCTTTGTCACTTTGTACTTATTAATACGGTAATTGGTTCCTTTTCCGATTTTGTTTCTTTCATCTTCGTAGACCTAAGTTGTGAGCGGAAGATTATTTTGTGATCAATTACTTATTAACTAAGATTTTATGTCCCTGAACGAAGTAAAGGACAATTTCATGCTTTAGCCAACTGATTCATCAATTTTTGCTACATGAAATTGATGAGGTTTAAGTCGAGACTACAAAATAAATATATTATTGATCCTATTTCTTTTTTTATATACTGCATTTCGAGATCTGGAGTTTACTGCGACTCAACTTAAAGAATTCTTTCGTTTCATCACATCGTTTTATTTGTGCATGAGTCATTTGTGTATATTTTTACATTTGAAACTTTTATATTTCTAGAGATTTTCATCATGAGTGAGGATCAAAATTTTGGGGAGATAGTGTTTTCTCTATGTAATATCATGGGATAGGTCCTGCGAACAAGGAAAGCTTCGAAATCAAGTCTCTTCCAAAAACCCTTCACATTTAAACGTAGACATAAAAAAACACGTTCTAATTACACAACATTTTCAAGGAGTTCTTCCAATTTTTCCATTATCTTCCATTTGCATATCAACGTCAACATTTCTATCTTCTCGTCTTTGCCAAGTCTCCCCATTTGAGTCAGCGTTATCTGGCGATATGACAAATGTTTGAGTATTCAACTGCTGTGTTCTGTATATCCGACACGTTGCGTACGTTAATAAATTCAATTCTCTAGGAAGTAATTCTATCTGCATTTGAATCATCCTAACGATGTACGCAAGAATTACAACACATAAACAAAACTCAGTCACACCTAGATATTATTGTCCTCCACGTGGTCATAAGCAGTTTGTACTGTTTTTGACAATAAATTTATTATTATTATTATCCATAAATTCTACTCATAGGCCCTGTGAAACACAAAAATATTATTCTCAAATATGCGATATGTTCTTCTTCAGGAATTTAATTCACTTTGCACAACTTCATGTATTATTACATTGAATAAAAGAGAGAAGTTCCAATTATTTCACATCCGATCTCTTCTTCTCATAATCTCATCCGATTTCATTGTATTTTCATGTGCCCATCATCAATGTGTTTTAAATTACCTGTCAAAGCATCAAATAAAAAATTGAATTTTGTTTGGAAAAATACGAAACAGGCAGATGCATCAGTAATGATAATGAAAACACCATGAAATATAATTAGTCACGTTCAATTCTTGTTTATAAACGAAGAGACTTGACTACGGTAAAAGGCACAATATTTTTTAGTTCTCTTGAGTGAAAACGCGTTATTAAGCTAGTGTGAATAAATACTCCGTTTTCACCACTTAAGGAGATCAAATACGAGTCCAAAATTACCATATTATATTGAACCATAAGAATATCTAAAACAATCAAAAAGTTTCAAAACATTTTCACTTATTAGTGAAATCTATCATTCAAGGTTATCCCTTTCATAAAATACCGAATCGCAGATGAATTACGACTGGTTAAATTAATCAAAAACATAAAATTTTTATATCTGCAATGATATATCACAATGTTCCCTTCTTGTTACGTAAGTAGTTCAAAAAGATCTAATAATAATTGTTTTAGTGATGTGTGGTCACATACTGATTCTATTATTTTGACAACAAATATTTCATGTAACAAAACATACACAAGGAAAAAGTTTCACTGATATTATAATACAAAATTGGTGATGAGAAATTTTTAATTTAATTCTGAAATCTATATCGAACTGTTTTTTATAACAAAATTTATGACAAGAAGTAAATTGGTACGTACATTCAAGACGGAATACATTGTATTGAATTTTTCTTTATTACAAAAACATACAACTTCCAAAATTTTCAAAACATGATTTTTTTTCTTTCTTGCAAACAACATTCTCTTCGATCATATACCGTTGTATTTATTACGTTCATAGTATTGAATTAATTATGGTTCAAGACATAACTCATGATCAATTTTTTTTTCGATTTTTATGTTTATTGCTGTGTTATTAATTGTTGACCATTTATTTTTCCATAAAAAGTTTCATACACAATCGAAACAGATATATGTGCGTCTTCTTCTGAAAATAGCATTGAATTCGAGAAGAAAACAAAGAAAAATATTGTGCTTAAATATTAATGAAAACATTGACATCTACTGGAAGTTAAAACTATGCATTTTGAAATATATATAACTACTTAAGTGCGAGATATAATACTATGTTTCCTCCTTTGCTTGAGTGATCTGGTGTTATTTCAAATAAAAACAAAAATTGGTCTCTTACTTCCATTGATATTCTGATACAAAGCTGCTTCACAGAGGAAGCAATTGTGAAACGCAGAGTCTCGGATAAGGTGTGATCCTGATTTTCCACCGTATATCTCATCTCCCAGCCTGAGCACAGATCCTTTGCTTTGTCCTACCTCAAAGCTCTACTCACAGGTCTCTTTTTGCAAAGTGGAGAACGACTCAGGACGAAACAGCTGTACCGCTTTGTGCGCCTACGCGTCTCACTAAGAGGTTTATAACCAATCCTTAATGGACGGATTATGTTTTTTATTGCGAGCGTTCTTCAAATTTCCTAGAAATAAAGTGTCAATATTTGGTTGCTGAGGCTGCGAGGTAAATTAATTGTAAGCCTGCCCATTAATTAATTTTTAATTCAAATATATTCACCTAGTTACTATGCTGTAATCCTGTATTACATCCTTGCATGAAATTCAGGGACGTGTTTTTTATCATTTCATCACATCTGTGAATTTCTGTTTTCTCTTGTGTGTAGTATATGAACATAAGAAGCCTTAATCTTTGATATCCTTGTTCATTATTGTACACTAATTAAATAATTAGGTAACTTAATATGGAAAAACTTTTGCAAAATATTTCTTTGAAGTCTCATCACCCAAAAAATACACAACAAACTGGAACGAAACATTTACGACCGTATTTATTAGGCGTAGGAATAGGTTCTAATACGAAATGACATCAGTGGTAAGAGTAAGAAGCTCCAATCATGGGTAGTTACTATTTGTTCTATGAGTATAGATTACAACATCACCAAAATTACTCAAATAGAAAAATAATAAATGATTCCAACCAATATATATTGCCTGGTCCCAGTACACAAATATCTGAGGAGAGTGAAAACTCCTTTGTGTTGTCACTATGCTTTCCTCGTGCAAATGCTTATATAATAGAAAAATTACAACTCTTTTTTTTTTACAGTTTGACTGCTCGATGTTTCTCGAAAATGGTGCAATGTAAGAAAATATAGTTTTGCAATGTGAACGCTTAATATAATAAACAGTAGATATACCTTTTTCAGAATTTTTATTTTCTAGAAACTGAGAATGGCGCGGGAAAATAAACGAACTGTTTAGAAATGACTATATTCTACATACATTCAAATTCAATTCTCTAGTTTGTTTTCGAACATTCCTTGGCATCATCGTGAAAATTTAAGAATAGAGTCTCCTTGTTCTAGAGATTTAGTAAATATCTGGAGAGATATTGGAGATGATTTTTGTACGATTACTGGATTCCTCTCGCGCAATGCATGAACATACAATAAGAAAACGAAAATATGTATTCAATAAAAAAATATTGTAAAGATCTTCTATATCTAATAATAGAAGCATGAGTGCCTTCATGAAACATAGTGATCTTGAAAACGCATCCTCCTACTTCTCACACAGTTTTTATAAGGTCCATGCCTAATAAATACACCTTATAAAATCTAAGGCTAAAATATCTTATCTACAAATTATATTGAAAGTTAGAATCCAATTTTGATTAATAAATATGTCAAAACAATCTATCTTTGTAATTTATTTTTAATTAAATAGATTAGTATTTCTTTTCAAGATAATAAATATACTTTTAAATTTAAAAATATTAAATAATTCCTCAGAAATTATTAAATAGAGTGAGATTTATTATTTCTTAAGCTTTTGCGGTGTTCATTGAACATTGAAATCTATGATGAATGTTTTTATGTTACACATAACACAATTTCTGTAAAAGTATTATTTTTTCCTTCCCATTTGTACAATAATTTTACAAAAAAAATTATTGCAATCATTTGAATCATATTCTGATATCTATATCTCATAAATATATTATATATGATTATGTTTTCGGCATAAGTTTGAGATTTTACTGTACATTGTTTTGTTTTTATGAATTCTCCTCCTTCATAGAACATTTCATCTATATAAGTGGTTAGCAATGATCATGAGTCAGTATTGAGTTGAGGTCAAAAATCAGAAATCATTGTACTACGTGTATACCGAACTTACAAGCAAATACCACAATATTCACTTTCTAAACACCACATTAAACGAAAAATGTATCTCAATTTTGCGAATTTTCGGAGATATACTTCGTTCTTAATAATAGGTGTATTTTCGATTAACCCTATGAAAATTCTGCGACACGTGGATAATCAAGAAACAGATCCTTCTCCGAAAGATATACTTGAATGGAATTTACCTATCTGCTTGATCAGAAAATCACTAGACAGACGGACAAACAATTTTTCACTTTTTCAATATCCGTAACCACTAAATGGCTTTTTTTTTCAAAATTTGTGATTGAAAATTTTTGCGCGTGTAATTATTTATAGTATATACACTACGTGTATGATAAAGAAAAAAGAAATGTAGCAACTTCTCCGTCTTTAAGAACTCTAAGGCGCGGACTGCCACTCGACGAACAAGAACTTAGTCATCGCACGGGAGAGCAGAGATTGGCAGCTGTCAAATTAAGTTCTTAGAAAATGTCAACTCCGTTCTTCCAAAGTAACGTCTTCTCCTGTAACTCTGTCAAATACGGAAGGTAACCGGAAGTTTCCCGAATACTCGTGCCAAGAGCTAGTAAGCAAACTCGCTCGTCCTGTGTGACTTCCGTACAGCCCCAGGCGGGTTGGCAAATTGAGCCCTAGCAGGTAAAAATGATACTAGAGAAGATGCGAAATGCGGAAAAATGAATCTTGAGCTTCGGTAAAGCGGTCAGTACATGTGAGGAGATAATAATGGACTGGGGGTGGAGGGTTTAAAGCTGGTTGTATGGGAGAAAGTGGACCAAGTGTTGTCTGGGAGAAAGTGGAAAATACCAAGAACGGACAATTTGATTACTTAAAAACTGGCATTAAATTTTAATTTGTTTAGTTTCGTTATATTTAGTTACAATAAAATATAGTTATAGTTACAACTGTTTCAGTTTCTGTAGCACACAAATATACATAATAAACTAACTGAAAAAAAACTTCTGTAGTTCAGATTTGATCGAAATAAAACCCAGGGCTAGACTAGAATACTCAACCAGACAATGATAGAGAAGGTTGCGTCTGTGACGAAACTTCCATATTTTTAGTTTGGGATTTTAAGTATGAAAGATTGTGATAATTTCTAAATAACATGATTTTAATTGTTTATCTTCACCTCTATATTCTAGTCTAGCCCTGAAGAAGAGATAATATTTAATCTCGAAACGTTAATAAAATATAAAATAAGGAAAGATGGCTTACTTATTTGAAATTTAATGAAGGTGAATGTGATAATGGAAAATTGATGTCTTTAATTTGTGACACATAGACTCTACAAGTTTTTAATTGTGAATTTTAATAATAATAAAACAATCAGATAATAATTCAACTACACATTATCCCAGTCTCGCATATTTTTACGAAACCGGTGTTCATTAGAATTATCATGGAATGAGAATATTATTTCTAAAACGAAAACATTATCAAAAACCTGTGTTATGCCACTCACGTTGGATGCGCGGTCACGTTTTTCTTATAAGTTTGGCGATAAATGGTATAAAATAATCCGGCAAATCCCCGGTTCTTTCGCCGTCCTACCTTTTATTCTAACATTTTACAAAACTCGATGGACGCCGTCATTTACTCACGAACGGTTCACTGAAATTCACTCTCGCCACCGACTCGCAAGAGTCATTTGCGTTTGACACATGTTCTGTGAAGCACATCCTTTCCTCCTGATTCAGTCGCGCTCCCCCGCTCCTCATCCTGGTTCCCCATTTCAACTCCTTCCCCTCTGACATGTTATCAAACGATCACCGGGGCGTCAAGAGATAACGTGGATTGCTTTTGTAACCTTAGCGCTAAAGCAAATCACTCTCTCTGTGAAGTATGCACAACTGCATTCAGCGAACGTCATGTTCGGATTCGCTCTTAAATGAGTTGTCCCACAAACGAAATTGAAATAGAAAAAATGAGCGTTTTGTGAATTATCTTATGATATTATATATCTATGGGTTTACGTAGTTAGATTAACGGAATAATACTTATTAGACAAAGAGAAAAACAGGAAAGAAATTACACAAAAAATATATTGCATTTCATATCCCTATGTAACTTAATAAATGTGTTATTCAGTTTTGCACAGTAAGGAATTATTTCAGCTTGAACTTAAAACGACAAAAACATTCCAAGAAAAATATCTTAATTGTTTTCATGTGAGTGATCTTTGTTTAATGATTATCCTTATCCAAAATAAATTTGGAAGTCAAAGATAATGTGAAATCAATTCTCATTTACTTACTTTCATTTTGTTATAATAAATAATATTGACAATACAATATGAACCCGCGAATCATATTATTATTCAAAAAATGTCTTATCACTCGTTGGTGTACATGATGTTTTCACTTTCCATTTGCGCAACATATAATGCTTTGCTCGTCACTTAAATCTTTATCTTTCATTATAAAAAAAGCGTTGTTTCTCACACAACTCGCATTCAGTTATTTAAATGCAAATTCACTTACAAAGGAATAAAAACTAATTAATTATTTATTCTGATGAATGTATAACTCATCAATGTAAATCACGTAACTAAGAAAAAAGAATTTTAATTGTGTTTCGATAACCAAAATAAACTTAGTAAACTTTGTTTGCATTTCAGATTTATCTCGCTGATACGATCGAGTAGAATTTTTTTGTGAATCAGTATTATCAAGCTAACTCAAAACACTTCCATACGAGTATCACAGGAAATTACATGAGACTCAGAGTCAATTATATTTATATCATCCAGTGAGACGCCTGCCAATTTTAAACGCTCTATATAATCACAGCGATGTGAGTCCAGGATTCCGTGAATAACTTCATTCTCATCAGGGCGTGCCAGCTGATGAATTATTGATGTGATTGAACTCCAATGTGGCGTTTCACATTGACACGTGGAAAACGAGGAGAAGCGTTAAAATAAAATAAAACAGATGGAGTAATATTAAATCAGGTCATGCAATGTTATTGTTAAATTGCTTCCTATAACAAATAAACGACTCATTAATGGAGTTGAAAACATTCATAGAACTCATGTAGTGACAATCAACCTTTATTTATGAGTATATTGTTTCAAGTAAATCGGCAATATTTAACGTAATAGTTAACAACGCTTGAAAATATTATGTGATGCATACTGAAAATTTGTAATTTGCGAAGCGCTAGGAAGGCTTATTTCGCTATCAATGATCATCAGTTGAATTATTAGCTTATTTTAAAAAGAAATGTTAATGGTTTGCTTTAAAAATAAGAATTTAGACTTGCAACACTTAAAAGTACGAAATTTTTTACCACAGCATTGTAAGTAACTTATAAATAAATTGTTTTTTTTAATATTTAATATAAAATTAGTAGAATTTCACATTGTTGATATCTTTGCGTTAACAAGCTCGTTTTACTTACATTGTATACAGAGCAATTAATTTATCTCTATGAAAGGTTTTTCTGTCATTCTCATTCGTACTGGGATATTCCGCTCATGTAATAATATTTATTTTTGTGGGAGATGACCTTTAAACCAGACACCACATGAATGAAGAACCTCGCTGATGCAGCTCGGTTCTCTTCCGGTACGATAATGTAGGCGTAATAGATACTCAGACGAAATAATAATAACGTTGATATTAACAGAAATAATTATTGACTGTCAATCAGCTTGACAAATAAATAAACAACCGACAGATTCACCGAGCAGGAATCGAATACTTCCTGTCTTATCCACAGCCCGCAACGTTGACCCGCCCGACCATTACCAACTCTCGACTTAGAGTGTTTACAGCAGCTCACTCTATGAGACTTCATAGATACTTCTAACTGTCCCCTGCCTGGTGGATCTGCCCATGAAAACCACTCATGCGAGTGGAATTACTTTCATGTGTTATTTCTTCCTTGCAGAGTAAAGTATGCTTCGAAACCAAATTAATTCTTTATAAATAAATCAATCAACGGCATACTTATATACGTAAAAAAAAATTAGATCACTTATGGAACTACCATCCCAAGGTCTTACAACATCATTTCTCATACATTATGTACGAGGATTCTTATGTAGCACTGCCAGAATCTTTATTATCACTGATGGTTCTGTTAAAGGTGAGTTTTTTGCCTTAAAAAAGTCATCAAATTATTCCTCCTTCAACTCGATGATAGGATAAAATGCAATGAACTCAGAACAAAGTTAGAAGTCTTCATGGCTGAAAAATTCCTCCCCACCCAATACACGCGTCAAAACGCGGCACTATATTAAGTTCGGAAATTGATAATCTTTTCTTCCAAAATTTGGTTGTTGTGAATTGAATTCGATGAAAGATGGCTAAATTCGATTGCTATGACTCGGAGGTGAATTTTTTACTAACACAGTGTCTCTTCAATAAGGATTTATAGTTGCACGATTAGGTGAATTATCAATAATACCACAATATTAACTTCGTACTTACTGCAAGATTTATTGAAATATGTAATATTCGTCTACGAAATACTTAAATGGCACCACGAAAGTAAAACGCACAAAATTTTTATTTCTTTTAGCTTATTTATACATTTATGTCTCATGCTTAAGTGAGGAATAAACTCTAATTTTTACTGAATGTGCATCAGAATTTTAAGAATAAGGCATTAATTATTTAAATAATTTCTTATCAATAGTTGTTTAAATAATTCTTTGTTTGATAGTTATAAATGCATGTAAACCATTCATTTCACTAACGAAGGCTTTTTTTCCTCACGTGCATCTTAATTGGTTACATGCTACGTAAATACTAATATTTAAAAAAGATACAATATAGTCTGGACGCAAATGAGACATTCCATTCCTTTCACAATCGTGCGAGTCTCATCAGAATGTGTATACTACGAATAGAAGTGGTGTTTTTATCTCCGACGACAAACTTGCAGTATTTTTTCCGCCTTTAACTCATTGAAAAGTAAAAATATCGGAAAATACATAAATTTGTTTATTGATATTGTATATAAAATATATACGAATTATTGTTACAAACAAAAACAGAAATACTTTATCACTTACATAATACTTTATTTCCTGAGATAGTGCAAAAATTTGAAGTATTTCACCACAATTTATCACTTTCAAATCAGAATGTCAAAACACACTGTAACTGTTAGCCTCTTCAACACGATAATAACATAATCGCAAAATTTCAATTTCATATCTTAATAGATTTCTGTGGTAATCATATCCGACATACCTGAGTATTAAACGACCTCTCCGTTGAATATCATTTATATTAGTTCCAGTAATTTAAAAGATAAGTCTCCTCAAACTAGAGCATTTGCTTCTTAAGTATACAGCAGATCATTTTAAAAATACAGGATAATAATCCATCAATATTAACTTAAAACTAGTGGTGCAAAACTATTGCACATACTTTCTCATATACGTTCCTCAGTCTGCACTAGAGAGCGATATTAAAGCATTCTATTAGAAGAGGGTTGTTTTTAACATGTTACTCTATAATTTGGTCGTCTTCATTTTACCTTATTTAAAAAGTTTATATAAGAAATAATTTTACTAGCATTTATATAAAAGAATCTCTAACAATACAAAAGCAGTTCTTTCGTTTTTTGGGGGAAATAAGATAAGTCAGATTTATATTCTATATCAAAAATATATTATAAATAAATATAAAGATAATTAGGATATTATTATCGCGAGAACAAAGCAAGCAGACGATCAATATTCTTATATAAATTAATTAAAAATTAATAAGTTAATTTTTTTGCAATTTGAAATTGAAAAATAGTATTAATAAAAATTAATCGTATCTATGATTAATTTCGGTAAAATAGGTGATACAGTTGGTTTCATTTTTTTCTCTTTTTCGGAACGTTCCTTATCTATCTCGTCTAAGAATTCTATGTGTTAAAATATATTATTTAATATAATATTATTTTTAATGATTGAAACTGTTATAAAAAATTGAATAAAAATATATTGAAAAATAAACAAAAAGCTTTTTCATCACACGTTACCTTCAAGACAAAAAAAACACGTCATCAAGTTAATTCATCAAACGAAAAATAATAAAATAAAATAACATCCTCACACATCAAATAGTACGCATGAATATGTAAATATGACACACAGCTTGCACAAATTAAACACAAAATCCGGCAAAAGAAGAAGTGGATCCACCTGATACGTAAGCTTACGTAGCGAAGAGATTCAGTGCCACCGGATGAGAGGTTACGAGTAGAGAGTAGGGGTCGCGTGGGTGGACGGTATACAGGTACCTCTGTACACTCATTGGATTCACATATTATTTAAAAATGTATATGATAGTGTAATGAACTATTACTTTTTAGTCAGACTGAAAGACAAAAAAATCAACTAATTACTGTCTTTTATTAGAGATTTGAAAGTAAAATAAATAAATCAGAATATTTTTTTACTTTACCTCTGCTTCATCCATGTTAAATAATATTCAAGCTTCTTTACATAGTAAACAAATGCGTAAAGTAGCAGACAGAAATTGTTTTATTGCGTCTATACCAAACTTTCAAACGCAATATCACTAATGCATACTAATTGTACTTTACGTACAGAAAATTTAAGCAAAATCGTTGGAGTTGTTTTTGAGAAACATTCAAAAGAAAACTTTGAGTGTCATGTGAAGTACCCTTTGTTTTAAAGCAAAAAAAATCAGAGCACGTGCATCGACAACAAGTAAAATCTATCGTAAATAGGAAATGTGAATTAAATTGATTCATCCATCTACTCAGAATCGCTGCGCACAGACGGTTTGTAAAGGATTAAAACCGAAATAAATCGTTTGGTAATTCATAATAAACCTCGTAATATTAACATATATTATTATATGCAAACAATTACTTTTTATTGATTAATAAATTTATGATACATGCAAGGTCACATTTAAGATAGTGTTTTACAACCATAAATTTTCTGATGAAAGCATACAATAATAACGGAGTTTTAATGCCTATTTTAAATTTTTCTTTTTACTGTTTTACCAATTAACGTCATCCTACATTGATCACATCAGTCTTTTGTATTTTTATATTTATTTCTTAAAATAAGATCAAACGTGTTCATTTTCCTTGGACTAAATTTTACCACTTCGGTTTTCAAGTAGAAAAAACAGTTGATAACATTCTGCATTTTGCGTGGTAAGGAATGTACTTTCCAACTTAACAGTTGCCTTTAACGACATCATAAGAAACTCTTAGATAATCTTTGAAGTAGTTTATTGATCCCTCCTTTCTCTTGGTAAATCATGAAGAGTTATGAGGCATATTTCGAGACTTAAGTGGATTTTTTCCTTTATGTTTTTGGTAAAGTCCGTCTCCTAATGGACCTCGGATCATAAAACGTTCGTATAATTTTATATGTTCACAATTTATCGTTTGATACTCTCACTCAGTGCAAGTTTTTTTTCTAACCTCTGCTTCTAATTTTAGATGAAAACCAGATGTCTCTACTTCTTGAAACTTAATTCTGTATCTTTCAATAAAGAAATACTTTAGTAAACCACATATTTGTAATCAAAAAGTTCTTAATGTAGAAAGATTATGATTGTGAGATAATTTGCAAAAGTATGAATAAAAGTAATTAGAATTAATGTATACATAGAATTAATATATATAATTTTGATATCATTTTCACAGAGACGAAAATGCTTTACGTCAATTACTGTACGTTTTATACCACTAAATCAAAACAAATAATACATGATAATGACGCGAACATAAATCTAGAAACTATTACGTAATAAACGTGAAGTAAAAAAAAGCTACAAAAATCACCCACTAAAAACAACGACCTCTGTTCATTATTTCTCTATTATTACATTTTGTAATTATCCTTTTCATCCCGTTATTAACCAATTGCCAGAAATCAGGTATCGTTATTACAAAGATTAATTTCTGACATCCACCGAATTTACGATGCGTTGTCTTATATCATAACAATGTACGTACTGTTTGTTTAAAAGTACTTAATTTGTAGATACCAAGCAGTGTGAAGAGTTCTCTATCACTGAATGACGCGTGGCAAGACTTCACTATAGCATGTGTGAGGTTGATGTGGGTTCGTTGCGTTAACAGTTGTTGAAGTAAGGTGAATATATTTGCACGAGTCCGTACCACAACCTTTATTATCGTTTTGGAATCCTGCTGATGCAATGAATACATGATCATTCAAAATGATTTGCGATATTTTTAAGTACCGTTAAAATTATAAAGTCATTTTTAAACGTACACTTGCAGAAATTGGTTTAAAATGAAGGAAATCTAAAATATTTTAATTTCTGTGAATTTCAAATGTTCAACCTGACTTCCTCGCGTCACGCGGACAATGTTCAGGCGATAGTCTAATTCTTGCCAAACCCGTTGTAGCAGTGTGGGTTTGGAATCCCCTAAATAAATTGTGTCGGTTTATTTCCCTGATAATGTGAAAATTGGCTTCGTCACTGAAAACGAGAAGTTATAAAAAATAATTGCAATGTAACGGTTTCATTAATTCATCTTCTTCTCAATATACCCACATTCCTTTCTCATAGAAAATGTTCGGATAATTTGTAATTCTCACCCCCGAATCTCTTGTAAACCTTTATTCAAGGAATTAAACATTTTAACACTTCCCTGCATTTATATTTATGAAACTGTCGTGTTTCTTAAAACAGAAATATTAAAGCACGACAGTTATTTCATACAGAATAGTTTTGTTCCCGAACACAATACTCGCAATAGGAATAATATTCACCGTCCGAGAGAGTCAACCACGCTTTGCTAAAAAGGTATCATTCGGGAATCGTTCTATATAATTCCCTGCCCAAATATAAAAGATATTATTAAATTGAATCTCTTCAAATCTGTGGTTAAAAGCTACCATCTGCACCAGTGCTTCTACACTGTAAACTAATTTATTGATTTTAATAAAAATTAAAGCCGTCTTGTACTTTAACACATCATTGTTGTACTACTTTCAAAATATCTGACGACAATTTCAAAACTATTTTCCTACATACTAGTATTGTATTCTGTCTTATTATTCATATAAAATTTAGTTGTATACGTGCTAAATCCTGGCACGGTTGAGTACATAAATTCTGTAACCCCATCCTGCCCGGGTTTTTCTCCGGTTTTCCTTCGGGCGGAGGCGGATTTTTTACAAAGACTCGCTAGACTCTTGCCTAGAGATGGCATCAATTGAAATAATTATTAGCGAATTTAGTGTTATTTAATAGTTACGAATTGTCAACAATACTTCCCGAATGATTTATAGCTTGATAATAATACGTACTTGTGAAATGACTTTTCTATATTTTATTATATAAAATATTTGTTGGTATTTGTTAATACTATAATACCTGTCGAACTATTTTTTATCGTTTGGAGTAAGTTGAAATGTTAAATCCGCCTCTGCCTAAGGGACCTTGATCGGAATTGATGGAATGGTCCCTTGCTTGCTTCCGGAGAGTAAATTAGTTTATTGTCCTCCACGTGGTCATTCGCTGTTTGTAACTGCTTTTTTTGACAATAAAGTTTATAAAGTTTATATACTCTGTACATTTGTCTATAATATTCCTAGATCAAGACTTATATTGTTGATTAATTTCTTTGGGGTACATATAAACTGCTCTTACCAGTCAACACTCTCGTCACTAATGTGTGGCCATCCTATTATATGCTTCCTATTATCTGCTTTTGCCTTGACGATCACAGCCTATTTCTTCAAATTGGTCGTTCCACTTACGAGTGTTTTGTGGATAGGACCATCTTTGCCGAAACTATTAAGAATGCACTTTGCACTGAAATGTCGTCGTCTTCGCGTATTGGAGAATACAAAACGCTTTCTTTTACCGGGACGTCATTTTACGTATAGTAATAATAGCTACATCACAACTTTCGGTACGTTGCCGGTCATGTAGAATAAGAAAATATTTTAGTTTTTCCTTTATTTTAAACCAGTTCTTGTAATTATACCCGTAAATATGACTTTCTTATAGTATTTTAAAATACCGAACATCATTTTAAATGACCCTGTATAATGATGTGTTGACTGTTATTAACATTTCATTTGGACATTATACTACGTTTTTGAACAGTGCCCGTTACTGCTCTCACGATACACTCAAAAATTGGCTTACTTCGTCAGTATAGAAAACTAATCTATTATTGAATTATCCGTTTTGTTAACAATCGCTTCTTATTGTGCGAATAACGTGAACCACAGTTTCAAAAATAAACAACTAACATGTAAATCTTTTTACTGACTCGTTTGTCTAATTTTGAAATCTAATAGGTAATGTTTTGTAATAAATCCTTTCTCTCTTCATTCTCAACCAATTGCCAAAATTGTACCGTTACATTGATAGATCTATGAACTTATGGCTCTATGATCGTTGTGAGTCATTACATTTTACTGATATACTCGTACTGTGTACGTTTCAAACAAAAAAAATGAATTTTTATTGTAATTGTTGTTACGTCAAAGAAAGTATAAAATCGTATGCAACAAAATTTTGTAACAAAAACTACGCATCTCTAACGAAGTTTATTTGCATAGATTTTAACATTATTTTATTTGTGTAAAACAAAACTTTCTGAATATTTTCATCAAACAAAATTACTGGAAACAGTTCAAGATGATTGACTTTTCAAATCGACCAGTGTATAAAGATATTTTGTAGAATGTTTTCATCTCTATTCTCAAAATGTATGCGACGTTGTCCCGAGTGACTCACTCACTCATCTATTCATAAATGCGACGCAAAACTTATGGGAGAAAGACACAGGAAATTTTGACAGAAATTTACTTTTGCATCATACAGACTTTAAATCATTTAGGTTATCTTGGTTTCAGCAAAATAAAATCAATATTAAATTATGTAGGGTTCTTTATAACAATGAATTAATTTTTTATTTTTATAATCATTTTTCAACGTGTAGCCGGTATGGACTGTGACTTCAGATAAATTATTTTGATAAAGTAATAACTATTTTAGTGAAATTGTAATTTGACCACTTCATGACATTGTATTAAAAGCTTCATAATTAACGGAATAATGCAATTATGACAGCATTTGGAAAGGCGGCAAATTACAAATGGAGAATTGTGAGAACCCACACATGCTTCAAAATTAATAAATATAAATGTATTACAGTTCGTGGATCACACCACAGAAAAAATACCCGAACATAATAATTCAATTACAAAATTACTAATTAATAATTTTTGTCCAATACACGCTGAGAAAATATGGGTATTCGTAGTAAATGTCGGGAAGGCGAGACGCTGCCATACGTGCGGAGTCATTTTCGTGTCACGTCACAAGTTAAGTAGGTTAGTAAAACTCAGACGCAGCAATTAAAAGACAGTCTGAACGATCGACAGGTGATGGGACTCCTCTCCAGTCACCTACAGAGTAAGCATTAGGTTCTTCGTGCACATACTCCTACTCCCTTCCAGCCCCGTCCACATCATATCCCTGTCCTCGATTGAAGGTCATAATGTTCTCTTTGCTGGAATTGACCGTTTAACGGTCTCACTCATTTCCCCATACCTTCCTTCTCCAAACTGCTCATGGACGGTTATGGGAACCCACTGCTCTGTCGTATATGACTCGGCGCTCATTCAGCATAATATGTACGTTTATTTTTAATAGCCACATCACCCCTTTTGGCACCATCCTGACCCGGGTTTCTCCTGTTTTCCTTCGGGTAGTGGAAGATTTTCCATGGGTGTACATGTCATTGATACTTTTGTTTTATTAATCTCGAAATTTCTAATTTTTACTGGACACAATATCTACAATTCATTTTAGAATCATAAATCTTTAACAGTACGTATTTATTAAATAAATTATCTTATAAATATTAAATCCGCCTCTGCCATTGGGCCCGTGATCGGCATTGATAGGATGGTCCCTATCCCTTTGTTTCCGGAGAGTATGTTAGTTTATTATCCTCCACGTGGTCATACAAAGTTTGTAACTTTTATTTTTAATAATACAGTTTATTAATAAACTCAGAGTATTCCAAAAGTCTCCTTTTGCTATTAACGTCCCTTCTTCTCCCTCACGATTGTTAGATTCTTCGAACTCACGTGTCTAGTAGAACCCTAAGCGCCATCGCGCCAATAACCTAACGCATTTTGTAAATTGGAGGCCTATGGGCATTGTTCATTGGAAGAGTTAATATTGAAACACAACATGCGTAATACATCCGTTCTATTACTCAAAGCAGTTCACTAGTTCCTTATCCAAAACTCCTTCACACCCTCTCGTGGAAATGAAATAGCGCATCGTCTTACAATGTTCTCATTTGGTTCAGTTTATCTCAAGAAAAATATGTAATGGTAACAGAATAATACGTCTGTGTGTTAATTTCATTCACGAAAGTGCAGTTCCATGTGCATAAGAAAGAAATCATACAACACCCAAATCAAATTTGTTAAGCCACATACATTTTGAATTCCAGAAATTCAGGAATAACTTTTAAAACTTCGAAAATACACCCAACTTAAGCAGCAATGAAAATTTAGTCAATGATTGTCTTGAATTCGTTACGTGGGTTGCAGTGTTGGTGGGAGATATGAAGTGATGGATTTTGTTGATTGCAAGCTCTTCCGCAAATATCTAGTGTTCTAATAAGAATGCTTAATATAATGTTTGAATAAAACGCAGTCGTTTTTTATTTCAAACTCATCAGCATGCATAGCGGTTACGCGTGTAATATAATACCGGGAAAATGTTTGCCAAAACTTTATTGACATATTCGAACTCTTTTTACAAACGTTTTCGGGGCACAGCTCGATCGATTTCCGCGTTGATGCGTTCAGGAAGATATACAATCAATACTGAACTAACAGAACGAAATTAAGATACCTTTGGCAATCCAACTCGTTAAGATGGATATACCACGTGTTTGTTTCTTCATCACATATTGTAAAAAAATAATCATGACTGACAATTTTTTTGTATTTCAGTTAAAATGAAAAGGATAGTATTATGTACGGCTAAAGAATTGAACATAATTCAACTCATACTTGAAACATGTATATTAAAAGTATTGTCACTTTGATTGAAACTAAATTGTGAAATTTGCTAGCAAATATTTTGGAAATCGTCGTGAATAAATAAAATCAAAAATAAAACCAATCTCATAAATATTTTGTTTTATCATTTTCAGATCGGCAACACCCTCATAATTGCTGCTGTTCTGACGACACGTCGCCTACGTACCGTCACCAACTGCTTCGTCATGTCTCTAGCGGTGGCGGACTGGCTGGTGGGATTGTTTGTAATGCCACCAAAAGTCATGAAACTTCTCATAGGTAAGTAATATTAGTGAAAAATCATTTGAACAATTATTTCTTAACTTTTTGGTAACCGAGAATTTTGAATTATTCTTTGATGATGCTCTAGTGGTTTCTTTGTTCTTTTGGACGAAGAGATGTTGACACTCTTCTACACTTCACTAGGTAGAGTTTCGCCAATTAGTGAAATAAATATTCGAACGGGGACAAACGTTTGGGACAAGAATACATTTAATAATCCACCCTAAGGAGCTAGTATTGTTTCTCGAAATATTGTTTTAATTTAAATTTATATTACATTTAAATATGTGTTAAATATAAATTGAACAGAGTGTTAAGATGGGGTAAAATACGTATAAGGAACGTTTCAACTGTAATGATAAAACACTTTTAAAATTTTTGTCACAGTATTCCCTCTCCAAACGTAGTCAACACAGGGAATGGTACTCTTCTTTTAATACTTTTACCTCTATATTCATTATTTAGGTTTCTTTGATGATTACAATGTTCATCCATATATGTCCATAATGTATTAGACACGTCTGTCCTTACATATTCTTGAAAAATTTCAAATCAAAATTTATCACAATCCCATACCAAATGCATTATTGCTTCATTGTCTTTTTCGCATCGACTTCTTGCTCTTTCTCTAGTTATTTCATCTAACATTTGAAGTTTCCATGACCGGTTATTATTCGTTTAAATGTATTTCTTGGGTTAAAACATTGATTGTTTCTTTTAAGAATTGTCAGATTCGTATAAAATTTCCTCTTTTTTCCCTTCCTAATCGATGCAATGTATCTTATTATCTATCTATATCTCTCAATGGATCCGCTATTTTCATACACAAATAAAGAGGATTCTCATGATACTTCCAATGCGAGCGTTGATGTTCTAGCAATCATTCCTTGCTAATCAGCATATTCTCTGTATAATATCTGGTACCATTTTGTATGGATGAAACTCCACCTCTTCATGTTCAGTGCACTGCAGTGAGCGACGAGCGAGACCCATAGATACAGCATGATTCCTAGTGAAGTTTAGAAGAACCCTGCCATTATTGTCTGAACCGGCAACTTTACCAGATTTTAAATTCCGAATTATATAACAAAGTTCGTGGGTGGTTCCAGTTCATGCTCTACTCCTAATAATCTTTCCGGGCAGTGGGGTAAAACAACTTGTGTATCTGCAAACATCTTGTTATGTTTATATTATTTTTAAAATAATATTTCCACCTTTCTAGTACTGCAGGTATTTGAAAGATAATATTTCCTTCTTGGTCCTTAAATTGGCACACTTGATTTTTTTCTTTTGCAGTTCCTGGACTTCCTTAAAAAACTTCCTTGTCTCTTTTGTCCTGTAGCTCTCTTTCACTTGGTTGATTTTATTATTTATCCAATCTCTCTTCTTTGCTTTGCAGATTTTGTTAGCCTGCAATGTTTTAAGTTTATACAACTCATAGGTAGTTTTAGCTTGAATGTATCTCGATCTTGTCTCATTTTTCTCGTGTATTATTTGTCTGCATTCATTTTCCCACCATTCACTCCTAACAGGTTTTTGCTTCCCAATTGTATTAATAGCAATATCATTAACTGTTTTTGAATGTAATTCCTTTCTTCATTTACATCTTCTGCTACAGGGAGATCTTTAAGTTTCCTGTGGAGTTCTGAGCGATATTTCTTGAGATTTACGGGATTAGACAAGCTGGTTTTATTCCAATTGCTTATATATGGTATTTTCTTCTTATATACCGCAGGAAGTTTTAGATGAAGAACTGTTCACACTAAATAGTGATCTGAATCAATATTTGGACGTCTTAGGGCTCTTACATCACTTATGAGGTCTTTTTTGGTGCTGTTGATCAAGCCATGATAAATTTGGTACACCACTGTTTGTCCGGGAGCATTCCATGTTCCTAGGTGAATTCTCTTATGTTGGAATTGTGTGCTCATTATCGTGAAGTTATGTTATAATGCAAATCCACATAGGAATTTCAACTCCTATGTGGATTTGCATTAGAACATAACTTCAGGATAACATTCTCCATTTTTGTTTAATATCCCATGCAAAGTGTGCCTGCCAGTTACTTTGCTATAGGTCTTTTCTTTCCCTAATTGCGCGTTCAGATCTCCTAGAATTAAAATAGCGTCACTCCTGGGAACATTTTCTAGTACCTGTTGCAGATCTCCATAAAACTCCTCATTATGTTATATTTCTTTCTCTTCCGTGGGGGCATATACACTGATTAATAATGTGTTGTTATATTTTCCTTCAATACGTAATTTACACATACTTTCATTACGAGGAACAAAACTGATGACATGTTTTTGAAGATGCATTTTTAAACAAAAATCTGCCTCTCTAATACGAAAATTCTTTATTATTACTAACTCCATTTTCCTTCCATCTAATTTCCTGCAATGCAACAATATCTAGTTTAAGTTTGTCGACCTGTTCGGCCAATACATTCATTTTTCCTGGTTGCAGTAGGGTAAGAACATTCCAAGTACCAATATTCATAACCTTATTTCTTAGTGTGATTCGTTCTTTGACACTTTTCCGAGGCAGATTGTTGGGATTTTTAGCTGTCGGCTTTTTCACAAGGGACAGGTCGCTGGCCTGACGCCCTAACCCTCCTACTTCATCCGGGCTTGGAAGCGGAAGCACTGAGAGACTACTCGATCCACCCCCTAGCACTGCAGGCGGAGTTGGCTGTATAACCACGTACAACATTGTGATGACAAAAATGAATACAGAAAATTAAAATAACATCAACAATCCAACAATTATCTCAGAAGTTACTTATCAGAATAACGTAACATTGCTGTACGTTATTCACATTGCTGCAGAATTGAATTAGAAAAGTTTCTTTGTTTGTAAACGAATTTTCTAATACTACGAAGAAACTTCCAAAAAGTCTTGTTCGGAAATGAGACAACTTTATTTCATTCTAAAATACCATTATTCTGTGAATTATATTAAAATAGTTAAAACCGTTCTAAAGAAAAAAATCCACACGTTTCTCGTACATTCAAATATTAGTCGCTTAATAGTAAAGGATAAATATTTTTGTGAAATTGTGTTAATTACATTCATATAGTGAAATCATCAAATTAATGTGAACGGTAATTAATCTAGTATTCAATTATACTAATTTTCAATGTAAAGCCGCATTAAATCTGCAACAACAAATTATTAATAGTAACACTTCCATTAGATGTATCACTAGCAAATAATTAAATAAGTTTCTGATTGGGAGTAATTGATACCAAGTCAAATCTCAGTGTCCTTTGATCCAAATTCTATGGATGCTTTCAGCACAGTTTGTTTATGCAAAAACCTTTCACTCTGAATATTTCAATACAACTCACTTACTGAATCTAAATCAAATTTGCTTGAAACGGTTTATTCTGTTTTTGAGCACAACTTTCTTTGGGTAGAATTTAATTTATTCAACATATAATTATAGTATAATCTCTTTTTCATAAGATACACTAATGTTACCTAACAAGCAGAACAACCCGGCGTTAACCGGGATTTGCAAAGAAACTTCAAATAAGCATTCAACAATTTTTGAACAATTCACAAAGAAATTTAAAAAATATTTATTTCCATTGCTAAAAAATACACAAAAAATATAAACATTCAAAGAAAAATATGTACTGTGATTTGATATATTTTATCCTACAGACCGTATTAAAACACGTGTCAAGAGGTTTCAACTTTTTTAGTTCATTTTACCTTGCGTTGCCCAGGATTCTCATGTAATATCCTAAATTCAATTGTTAGTTTCCATATCTCTCTACTTTCGTGTTATTAAATACCAAAAATAATAAAAACTACGAAAATACTCACTGTTTTCAGAATTTAATGCTAATATGTACGTAATTACGAATTATTTTAAAATCCAGGCAGAAGAAAAAACACTTTACACATAAAGGTAATATACAAACACCTCTGATTTCTTTGGTTTTCACTTCTCTTTTAGGTTACGTACTTCAAAACAATGTTCTTTACATCTTTTATAAAATTTTGCTTCTGAGATTCGGTCACGTAGATTATACGTTCTTTGGAACGCCCACCACACGTAATGCAATTGAACTCTGGCGGACATATTACTAAGCTTCATAGCCAAAAGTCCAGCGAGTGAAGATTCACATCTATTGATTAGCAACAAATTTTCATTGTTTTTCTGCTCTTAATGTAATATTTGTATAATTAATGTAATATTTATTTAACTGAAAAATGGGCAGATATTACCCGGAGGCGGAATATAAAATACAATTAAGTATCCAAAAATACATATTAAAGAGAACTGCAATTAAAAATTGTTAAATAAATGATTAAACTATATTATTAAAATATTAAATTTAAAACATTTGACGCTACAACAATGAAAAATTAATAATTACTTATTGCTTATTAATAATATTAAATATAAAAACATGTTACACTGACACAATAAAAATATAATAATTACTAATTAATTATTAGTACATTTTATGGCGGATGAAACGAACATTTGATTTACCCCTTTTGTGCACTTCTTTTCATATTTCCCTTCCCTCCATTTCTAACTCACGTAATTTCCCTCGTATCACTTAACTACCACTATATTCACATCTACACTAGCGCACCCCTTCTTTCAGAACTTATCTAACCCTGGAAATAGACGCAGAGCTCGAAATCTTTTCCACAACCGATGATGGCATTGAATTCCTGTGTCTAATTGTTCTATTGAGAAATGAGAATTTTCCAACGTCTGGTTTTTCGTTTCCTTGTCCTAAATTTTAAAATATGATCTTATCTACCAATCCGAGAATGAAGTTCCAATTCTTCCGTTTTATATTTCCATGCGGGTTCATTTCTGTAAGTTTTGAATAAATTGACGAGCCTAGATCGTTTTCTTCGGTTTCCTAAAGATTCCAAAATTACGCAATCATTTAAATTTGATCTACAATTAATAAATTTGAGTGTTTTTTCTGAATTCTTTGGAGGTCTTGTATTTCTCCCCTCCAATAAGGATCCTAACATGCGGTCACGTATTCTACAACAGGTCTGACGAGAGAAATTTAAGCGAGTTTTCGTGTTTCAATTTTACTTTTTTTAACTGAACACATGACAAAATGAAGTGTTTTCCAGGTTTTCCGTGCAATATAACTGACGTGACCAGACCATTCCAAATCTTGTCTCAAAATTATACCTCAGTATTTACATGATGATTTTTCTGGAATGATGTCGAATTCGAAATTATATGAAAATTGCTCCCTATGAATACACTTTGTAAACCTCATTGCATTACATTTTCCCGAATTTATTATCATTTTATTTTCTTCAGTCTAATTTCTTATAGAATGTACATCCTGTTGTAGTGTATCTACGTCATCCGTTCCTTCAATTTTTCTATATATGATACAATCGTCAGCAAATAAGCGTACCTTACTATGCATTTTCAGATAAATATCGTTTACAAACGCTAAGAATAAAACCGCTCCAATAACGCTTCCCTGGGAAACACCAGATGTTACTTCGCCCTCCCTCCACTTACTTTCTATTTTTTACCCTTTGAGAACGATTATGCAAATAGTCCCTTATCCACATTAAGACTAGTTTGTTTATTACTGACGCAGAAAGCTTTTTAAGTAATAGATCGTGAGGCACTAAATCGAATGCTTTGGAGAAATCTATTATTATCGCATCTATTCTTTGTCCATTATCAACATTTACCATATGCATCGTCAACGGCCAGGTGAAAATTGTAACGGACCGGTACTCGTACATGGGAGGACCGGTTTTGGCCGCAGGTGTGCTGTCCACTTCACTTTCCTCCGCGACTCCCAAAGCCCGTACACAACAAGGCTTGACGTTTGTATTTAACCTTTCCCTTGAATCTTGCTTCTAATTGACCATACTCCATTGAATAGATAGATTAACTTTGTAGCATTGGTTAAAAAGTTAAATATTGCATTTTTCGATATTGGGTGATCCGCTCAAGAAATATACTGAGACAAAGTTTATTATATATTTTACAGATGCTAAAACGTTTTTCTCATGCCTTAACATGTATAAACTGATATATTTTCATAAATAAGTAAATAAATAAATAAATTTATTGTCAAAAAACAGTACAAACTGCGTACTTTTGTATGTTAGAAAAAATGATCATGAAATAAACACAAAAATAAATTTCAATGTATTGCGTTAATAGCCTGTAGTATGCATGATATTTCTTCATGAAATAGAGTGATTCATAGAAAATATTCTATCGTGATATTTAGATAATATTTTACCACCTTTTTATAGTCTCAAAAAGAAATTTTAGCCGACGGATAATGTGAGGCACATAATAAAAATGATTCAGTATAATTTTCATAAAAAACAATACTGTGCATATTATGATTAGGACGATAATGAGAAATAAAATTATCTGGGAATGCCAAAATTAAACTAGCTGAATAATATATGTTTGAAGGAGCAAGTGTGAAACTATGTTAATTAACACGTTTACGTCTCATTATTAAATCGAAATTCCAAGCTTTAGAATGCTTTAGATTTTATTCAAGTATTTTAATATTAGTTTAATTGTCTTTCATTTTCTTAGAACCATTTACAGTTTTTAACCGATGCAAGCGGCAAAGTCATGTAGCTTTTAATCAAACATAGATAATAGACTTTCTACTACAAATAACGTCCATTATGTTATCAATAATCAAAGAATTACGACCTTTAACGCACGAATAGTACATACACTATATATACTGGTCATTGATTATTTATTGTTAATAGACATTTTTCCAGTTATTGTCATTCATCGATTAATCACTAGTGGGTGCAGCGAACGGGTGCGAATACTATTTTGTAGCTAATTAACTTTGATACGTTTGACAACAATTTCTTACTGTAAATAGCATGATTAATTATAAATTGATAAACAACTATGGACTTTTAGGCGAAGGAAAATGTTTTAGTTAATATATCTCCCCATCGTAAAATATTACTATGCATGGAACAGCAATGTTTAAAAAAAAATATTGTAAAACTTTGAAGAAACAATAGATTTTAAAATTCTTTAATTTTTCTTTATTTATATTCTACCGAAGAACTTAATATAATTACTAAATATACTGAACAAACCAAGAATTTCATCGAGATTCAATGATAATCATTTTTTTAAGTTTCATTGTTAAGTGTGAAGAAATAATTTGGTGTTAGTTAAACATTTTTCACATAATGCTTTCTGCCATTTTATCAATTACTATTTGAAATTTTATGGACAAACTTATTTCTGAAATGTGATTCAGTGTCGTAGAAGTATTTAATAGAAAGTTGAAAGACATTTCGTATAACATTAGGTATTAACAATTAGTGATTAAATACTAAGATGAAGTATTACAGAATCATTAGGGAACTAAGTGTGTTTTGATGATTAATGCATTCAAACAATTTTCTATACAATTACTACGTACAAACTGTATTTAATGCAAATTATATATTATAAATTATAAAGTCTAGTCTCTTTTTAACAGTAATAAATACCCCGTGTATACTTTTCCTTCTCTATTACTTTAAGACAATACGATATATTTTATTAATATTAATTTTACACCATATCACTAATACATGATATAGTTATTATATAGTTCTAAAATATAGATATAGTTATCGATATAGTTCTAAAACTATAGATATAGTTCTAAAAATTAATATGAACTCTTCCGAAGCTTAAAACCCTGACTTAATGAGTAGTTTGTTGTCCACTTAAGAAGTCAAATTCCGTTTGAAGTTTCTCTTGGTTCCCGAGAGAAAAATCAAACTTCAGCATCATCAAACGGATATTAATTAATTTAGAAAATTAATGTCGGTTCAACCAATTTTGAGAAAACATAACTTTATATATATATATATATATATATATATATATATATATATATATATATATATATATATATATATATATATATATANAGTCTTCAGACTCGCTAGAAATTTAAAAGACCTGCCGTTGAGAGATGACGAAGGCAGCCCCCACATCTGGTATGACCCACTGTCGGCTCTTTGGTGTCGAAGGAAATTTATAGCTTTTTAGAAATAGCAAGTTAGCGAGGGGGTGGGTAAAGCGACCCAACCCGACCGCAATAACCCCGGATGCGCGAGGGTAGATGCAAGAACCAACTTGTCCGTAAAAATCGTTGGGAGTGAAAATCGTTGGAAGAAGGCGTTGGAAATTATTCGAAGTCCTTTAAAATTTCCCAATCAGAATCTTGGCGTAAGAAGGGGGAATCGTTTTGGCATTGGAAGTTTTCGGTCACGTGGAATTCAAAATTTGGAAGATTTGGAAGTGGTAAATGAGGTCTAGGAGGGAGTAAGACCATTTAAGGAATGGAAAATCAAATTACGCTCTCACATCGCGCAGATTCTCAGCTCACATCGCAGACATCGCTTAGATTTTTCAATCAGCTCAGATGTTTTTAGCTCGTAGCTCGTAGCTGGTAGCTTCGACGCAGCTCACATTGCTCAGATCACTTAAGAGTTTTCGGTGTCAGCTATGTTTACGTTAATACTCTGAAACAAGTATTTCGAGTTCGCATTTAATACTAGCACTTCATTTTTGAAGACTCGAGTGTTTGTTGATTTTTTTGAACATCGGGCAAATTTGATGAATTGATCTCGATCCGAGCCACGGACGAACAATTTCCGGGTGGTCAGTCGGATGAACGAGGTTTGGCTGACGCTGCGCTTGGAGGGGCGGAACGCGCAGAGAATGATTGGAACAACTTCCGGTAGTCGTCGTTGATGAATGCCGTCAGCAATCGCCCGAGATCGGAGCCTGGCTGACTTTGCGAGGACACTACACTCTACGGTCTGCCCTGGTTGGTCATCTTAAGAGGTATTTTACGACGGTTGGTGATGTTTAAACCGACGTCGTATTGCGCTTGCGCATAATGAATCAACTGGCATAAATTATAAAACAGGGACACGAACTGTGGACTAAATCAGTGCCAAGACAGATTTAATTGTGGATAAAATTATGCCCTGGTTAAACTCAGTGTATTTCTATTGTTTGAGAGAGAGGGAGATTTAATTGTTGATAAGATAATACTACTGTTACATTCAGTGTATTGCTATTGTTTGAGAGAGAGGGAGATTTAATTGTTGATAAGATAATATTATGGTTAAATTCAGTGTATTGCTTTTTGTTTGAGAGAGAGGGAGATTTAATTGTTGATAAGATAATACTATTGTTAAATTCAGTGTATTTCCTTTTTGTTTTAGAGAGAGAGAGAGAGATTTTAAACGGTGATAGGATGATATCCTTGTTAAATTCAGTGTATTTTAGTTTTTTGGAGGGAAAGATTTCATTTAGGTGTTAGTGTTTATGTTCTTATTTGACTACCATTTGTGTTTGTTTCTTTTGGGGGAAAACAGCATGAGGGGTTTTGTTGTAATTGAAACGATGATTAAATTAAATGGATTTATTTGTCAGTAGCGTTTTCCTTGAGTGGAACCATTGTATGGCCCTTTCCTTCATTAAAAAAATGCGAACCCCAGAAATTATTGAGGAACCCTGAGATCAATTAGTCGAGGCGCTCAAAATTTTCGATTTAGTGTATTTACGAATTAAATTCCGAGATTATCTACCGGCAGTATCCACCAATAGTCATCATGATCCGACTCGTAAAATGTATAATTTATCTTTTTTCTCTTGAACCCGACTCTAAAAATGATTTTACACAATCTAATCTAATATTGATTTTACGTCTATCAAAATGAACTCTGCTACGAGTAGCAAAATGGAGGTCTTAATTGTTTGGAATCTTCTCATGAATTGCATTCCTGATTAGCTTTCTTTTCCAATTTAATAAATAGAATATGAGTTTCTCATACCTGAAAACGACAAAAAATGAAGGCAATGCCGTCGAAACCTGTTCTGGATATTGATTCCTTTGTAGGAAGCGTTAAACATCAATAGTACTATCGATTGTTTTCGATAGTTCATACTATCGATGTTATGCTGTAGTCTTCACATAAAACATCGATAGGTTTCGAGTCTGACTATCGATATTTAACGCTTCCTACTCCTTTGTCCGATTTAAAAAAAATGAGTATCTGGAATGATGTGAAATAATGTCATTTGAATAACTAATTGATTGTTGACTCAGACCTAATTATTAATTTATACATACACCACTTAGTTTTCATTGATATTTCTTTTTTCTGGTGGGACCATTTTCTCCGATACTTATCCGTAATATTTGGTTTGATATGAACTATGATAAATTGTGAGTCAACATATCCCTGTTTACTATTCTTAGATGAAATATACAATTTTCCTTCAATCCTTACCCAATTTCAATCCTGAATTATGTATTCAACTTCTTTAGATCTCAGAATATTGTCTTTATTTACGAGTATTCTCCCTCAACATATATACTTTCATTCACCAATTCTTATCCCTTTTAATAAATACTTTGACACCCATTTTTACAACTACTTTGGCAGACAATGTTGCCTTATATTGTCTTATATTAAAAAATAAATAATGGTAATTATTTGTACACTCTTTTATGGATAAAATATACGTACTAGTAATATTTGAGAGATTTTCCTAATGTGACTCCGGAAAAAAATTTCACATCAGAGTACTTTTTTCAAAATCACACAAAAATATTTTCCCGTTATTATTTTTAACAATCTTGTAGTAGTAATACTCCACATATTTCCTTCTAGAGTCACATAAATCAGTCGCATATAAGAGTAAATATATACCGCAAAATGCGAGTACAACACACAAAATATAGCATTTATCAAAATGAACTTTGGCCCATTTATTTCATTTGAATTCATTTATTTAATTTTGAATCAAAACATTTTTAAGTCTGTAATTTTACATTATTAAGGTTTCAAAGTACTATATTTGGAAGAACCTGCAAGAGTCAGTTCTTCATCCCTACAATTATCAGTTTTAATTAATATATTACCGTCAAACAATGGTCATACCTGGTTTCTACATCTAATAGACAAATTGAAAATTTTTCATTTGTATGGTAATTACGTTCTCCTCATCAACTCGAATTACTGTATCATCAAACACGTCATCTAATATAACAATGTTTGCATGCATTCTATCTGTAGAAACATCACAAATGTATTTTCATTTTTGCAGGATCGTGGCCGCTGGGTCAACCCCTATGTGATATATGGATCTCACTGGACATCTTATTGTGCACAGCGTCTATTTTGTCGTTATGTGCTATCAGCGTGGACCGCTATCTAGCTGTAACGCAACCACTTAATTACTCGCGCCGAAGACGTTCCAAACGACTGGCTCTTCTGATGATATTAGTAGTGTGGGTGCTTGCTTTACTCATCACCTGTCCTCCGTTCATCATTTTCAAGTGAGTATTCTATTATCAAAACTTATTAGGAAATCAACAAATTTTTAGGACACTATTCATCGTCTCAACCAGTTAAATCAAGTGCAACAGGTGTTGAGCATACGCTACGTATCAAAAGTTCTTCTTCAACGTTCAGCTTTAGGTATCCGACAGCGCCGGTACTAGTTGAATATGATTAAATAGGTTTAGACGATATATAATATCAAAAGAAGTTATATAAAAATGAAATTTCAACCCAAGGAAAGTCGTAAAGAGAAGAATCTATTTTTTTTATCACTTCTTCATTCGTATTACGGTTCGGAATTAGTATTAATTCGGCATTCAGTAATGTATAAAATATATTTGAAACTAAAAAACAAATATTAGTTATAATAAAAAAAAAAAGTGTTGCATTTATTTCAAACAACTCTGTAGTGCCCATCTTTGAACCTCCGCATTCAATATTCTCAAGGAGTTTCATGTATCGTCACCACATACTTATTCTTGAAAGTAACGTGGGAAATTTGTAGTACAACTTACTTTTCGGCTATTAAAGGTATTTTAACAAACTAAAGTATGACTTTTTCAAAATTATTCTAATACGCACTGCCTCTCAAAATTGGCGACTTCAATTATTTAAAACGATTTATTCAAATCACAATAGCTTCAATGATTTAAAATGTAAAAACTAAGATATTTGGCGTCTCAAAGAAAGAGAGGTCAAATAACGTTGTCTTTAAGTAACGGTTCGATAGGTATAGAGATAAGAAGTTCACAAAAAACAAACGAATAAAACACGAGCAGAATATTTATATCACAATGTATAAAAATATTTTTACTACAGTTTTTTTATCATTAAAATAATTTAAAAGGCCGGTTTTTTCTTTTATTATTATTAAAGAAACAGAATTGACCAATCTTTTGAAAAAATGGAGTAACAAACGTTAATTTTGACAGCGATGATGAAAATTAAAGAATTGCTACTAAAAAACTAGAGTGAATAAATAAGAAAATTTTTCCTTGGTTTATTTGTCATACATCATCACGTGGTATTCACTTCTGTTCACGTAGACGTGTTACTTCATTGTAATTAAGATAATACATTATCTCAAAGCCTGAAAAAATGGCATGATAATAGTAATATCAACTAAACATAAATACACTGTCGATGAAAATTAGCAGCGCAACTTTTTCAACCTCCCCACTATGTTGAAATTTCGATATTTTGAAATGACAATGCGAAATTCGGCTTAGAATGTTTCTCATATTTTCTTTATTAACTCCAAGAAAGGAAGGTTTTAGAGCAGGGATATCAACGGGAGCACGTACGGACATCAGAGCACTGAGTGCTCAGGTAGAGCACGCCATGCGCGCTGCCTTGAGGACAGGCATCAGCCAGGGTTGGCCAGTATACAGAAGAAGTCGTGAGTTTGAGAGGGAATGAACCTGTAACATTCTGTATGATGAACGTAGAGGTAATGTATGTGGTAACCATTTGGTAACTAATTATGAAGAGTAGTACAAATTTGCATTTCCAAGTGTTCCACAAAAATGCGTAATACATTTTTTTAATATTTTTATCCATTATGATTTTCGTAGCTCATTCCATTAATTTTGTATTGTTTTATGCAGATTTGGTTTATAATCAAAACTGAAATATATTGCATTACTTTCAGAAATTTTCTTTGATGCTTCCACAAACTCGCTAGTTTCGTTTCGCAGAAGCCGCTAGATCTCTGCTCGCGTACCGTTTTCTTGACATCACTGTTTTGGAGAGTCAAGAGCAACCTTCAAAAACTTAAATGGGTGAACATTTCAGAAAAAGACAAACGAAGAAAAGAAACAATCATAAAAATGATCGTAATATTCTGCTCTAAATATTTAGAAATTGGTGAGAAATAGAAGGTTAATTAAATTATCAAATCTTTTCTGAAGTGGTGATACCTTTTCATGAATTTAAAAACTCTGTAACACATTTAATCATTTAAATTCTGATTTTATTACAGAATATTTAATTATTATTCAACATTAATAATCGTATTTTCAAGAATATTTAATCAGATAATACAATAAATAATTGATATTTCTTGTTACTGAAGACTTGATGGAATGTAAATAGATGGAATGATGTAGATTTCATAATACAAGACATGCGTGTAGACTAAATGTCATACATTTGAATGACCTGGGATAATGTTGGAATTTAATGTGAGAGGAAAATAGCACCTCTACAGAAACGTTATCGCATATGAGTTGTCCAAAGTTGTTCTAAAACATTTCAGTAATTTATTTTTTAAGAGTAATGTTTCTCAAATGTTATGACAAATCCTTTTACTCCCAATAAAACGATGGCTTAGAAAATAAAAAAAATATATTTATAATTAATATAGGACACGTTATGGAGTATTTAAGGACTAGAAAACTTAAACTGAGAAGACTTTGTTTTTAATTCAAGATATTTACTCGAGTATGTAAGCACATCACCCACATTTTCAAAACCAACTTGTTAATAAACGCAACTCACTGAAATCTTATTCAGTAAAAGATAGCGTAGGAAAGTTTTTGTAAGACCACTAATGAGAACTGGAAACCGTGTTTCTCTACACGATTATGCGAAGAGCAGTCTGTAAATTTTTACAACGAAGAAAATTGTATTATGCTTATTTAATAGAAAAATTGAGGAGGTGTAAATTAATTAAAATTTCACTTTTAAGAAAACGGTAAAGAAAGTTCCGCCTTTTTGAATGAAATGTTTCTCTTCATCCTTAAATATAGCTTTATGTAATGTTAACTCAAATCTTTAGAAAAGTAGTTTGTGTTTTGACTTTAATACGTATTCCATATATCATAATAATTAATTCTTCGCCTTTTGAAAGTACATTTGTAACACAAAGTAAGTTTACAAAAATATATTTACGTCCACAAGTATGAAATCGTTTATAATTGAGTTGAAATGTTGAGATATTGAAATGTGTGTATAAATGTTGAAAAATTGTGTTGAGAATATAAGTTACTCGTATATGAAGTAGACCGCAAGGTTCACGGCTAAGCGAGCTCGGATGACATAAGGGCACAAGCGAAGACCGACGGAGGGGTATATATGAATTTCTTTGTTTTCTTCAGTTCCACAGAAATGATGTTTCTTAATTGAATATTTTGTCTCAATAAGCGCCCCTCGAGTTGCTGATAAAAGTAGATAAAATGCACTGAAACCGTTTTTAATAGGTGTTTTTTTTATATTTCACAAAGCGTTGACTATATGAAGCCGTATTAATGCATCACCTTAGTTTCTTCGATAGATTGGTGCTGTCTGATCAGTTATTGGTACTTGATTTACTTCATCTTTTGAAAAAGATCAATGATTGGTTGTAAGAAAAGTTGAGAATATTTTTCATATTCAACAATATCTGTTGAAACTAACAAAACCAATATATATATATATATATATACCATATTTGTGAATAAAAATTATAAAAACCTTAGTCAAATATAAAGGTTTAACTAATATTTAATTTTGTGACATGACTTAGTATCCTCATTTCTCTTTCATAGAGCGAAGAGATATATTCATTAGAGTTATAATAGCGTATGCAATGAACTGATTGTGTTAGCAGTGATGAGGCGGTGCAGCGAGAGAAAGAAGAGAAGAAGGACGAGTGCGTGTACAATGACAACCCAGCGTATGTAGTGTTCTCTGCGATGTGTTCGTTCTTCCTGCCACTCACAGTCATGTTGTATGTGTACGCACGCATCTCCTGCGTCATCGCACGTCGCCATTCGCAGCTCACATCGCTGGACCGAACTGCGCAGGTAGGTCATCACATCGTACATAACCATTCATCCAACTACTTACAGGGGCACGTCTACGGAGCTAGTGAATGCCGCTTTTCAACACCTCGAAGTGTCTCCGCGCAGTGGAGTATATTGAGGCGAAATCTGGCCAAAAGTATTTTATCCAGTAAATATGGTGAATTATGGCGAAAAATCATAACCTGTCGAATCAAAAATACATTTAACTTAACATGACATTTGTTTATATACATATAATCGAAAATTCGCCGTAATACATCAAATTCAAGGGATAAAATTCTTTTTGCCATGTTTTGCATCAGTATACTCCACTGTGAGGCATCACTGTTGAAAAGCGGTGTTCACTAGCCCCGTGTTCATTCCCCTTAAGGTTAAATGTATTTTTGCTTCGAGAGGTTATGTATCAAATCTTTATAAACAATTAAAAAGAAGCTCTATACAAATTTTCTTAACATGAATAATGGACACATCATTTGTTCATATACTTAAAAATGAACTGAATTTTCCGTAATAATTCACCATATTTCTTGAATAAAATACTTTTGGCTAGGTTTCGCCTCGATAGACTCTATTGTGCGGAGACTCGAAGAAGTGTTGAAAAGCAGATTTCACTAACCCTGTAAAAGTTTCCCTTTAACACAAATCACTGAAAAAATATGCTCTTATCTATATCTCTGTAGATATTAAATGACTACATGTATTCTATGGTCGAGTTACGAGTATCATCATCATCATCATACATCTAAAATTCATTAAGAAAAATTACATCCAGCAAAGAAGTTACTTGACTTTATTTGACGAGGATGTTACTTGACTGCTTTGATGCTGACATTTGACAGCTCTGACGCATTTGATCATGCAAATATATACGGTATTCGTTGGTAATAGTACGTGAGTACCTGATGCTCCATTGTGCATTTTCATGTACTATTTATAATCGTTCTGATGTGCTGTGTACATTGTTTAATGTTAAATATGAAACCGAGCGGAACTTGCCTACGACTAGCAGATGGGAGAAAGCAGTACTTCCAAGCGCACACATGCATAAGTCTTCTCCTCGCCATCGAAGAAACATTCTCGCGCATTGATACGCATTTATTTATTCAGAATAGGTAGGAATATTCTTCTTTTACAGTTATTGATCGTTTTTTCGATAACCATTCATTTCTTATTGTTATTCTTAAATTAATTTTTTGGAACACGCCCATCACCTTCAACGTTAGCACTTATTCAACTTTTTATTTGCGAGTCTTTCATGAGATCATAAAAGAATCATCTTGTGAGAGACGTTCTTTTTTAGTAAATTATGGCAACTTAGTTTAATACTCATAAGTCAAAATTCTTGTCAACGTGCATCAATAAGTATATGACATCTTGAGTTTAGGTCACAATAAATACATCCTTTTTAGATCGTCACCGTTTCTGCTTTTATTAAGTCACCTTATCAGGGTTCTGTACAACATAATTGAACCTCGCCACCATCAACCATTACCACAATGTATTGTTATAGTGTATGATATGGATACGTGGTTGTAGCAAAGGTTGGTGGTGAGGAGATTCAATTATGTTGTAGAGAACCCTAAATATGACAATTAAAGGCGAAACGTTGGTAATCTAAGAAGGACTTATTTTAACCTGATCTCATATATTTATTAATACTTTTATCTTTATTAGCTTTTGATTTCGAATGTTCTAAAATTCTCCGATTATTTCTTCGATATTACACTTGAATCACTCGGAAACATTCCGGAGTCACTAAGAACTAACACAAAGAATACATGGATATACATATAGAAATGCGAGTTTCACTAAGAGAAGTCGTGACATAGTGCGTATATCACCTAATGAATTTATATTATTTGATGCGTTTTTATCTGTATGATACTTTATCAATTGAACCATGAATTCTTTCAGCGCTCTTTAGAACCCAAGAAAAGACAAACTTAAAAGATGTCAAATGAATGTATTACACTATAAATAATAGCTCGTTCTAGTCACTGGTTAATATTGTATTATATGACTTATGAATTAATAAAACAGCCCGGTACGTAATTGACTGACTGAGAGCTAGTATATCTTTTGAAGTACAATTTTATTTGACATTAGTGCTTCAAGTTTCCTCTTTCAGTTACTCTCTCATCATGATAATGAAGTTGCAAATTTAGAGAACCCTCCGGGAATCGAAGTAAGAGAATCATTAATGGTCCTCCTGAGATTTTCCCGGGAGAGCAATTAACTACGGATAGAGAATTCCTTTTGATGAAATCGATAAAAGTTGAGTTAGAGATCATGTAACTATTTTCGGCAAGAAACCATTAAAAACTTGTTTAGTTTTTAGAATCATATTCGCTGATCGGTTCAATTAAATTTTAAAATGCACTCTGTATCAATACGAAAAGAAATTATGATTTCAATCTTTGGAAATATCATTCATGTATAATTGATCAAATGCAACAACGTAATTACCAATAACATTTTCAGAAGTTTGATACAATAGAATATATATAAGGAGGAAACAATAACTCTGATATGTGACAGACAACTTTCCTTTGTTCCATGTTTATCTAGTCTTTATTATTGTATGTTATAAGCTATATAAACTTGAGACGATCTCAGTCTAACATAGGAAAGGAGGATTACCTCTATGTGGTTTAAGTTTTCAATCATCAGAAAAAACAAGTTTAATTGTAAAAAAAAATTCCTGTTTTGTCACTTATTTTCAATTTTAAAGAAATAGGAAAAATGTATCACATTATAATTAATTGAGAATTTTTTAACTCATTAACAGTATTTGTTGGTGAGTTTACAAATTATCTTTCACCACCCACAAGACAGGTTTGATGCATGAGCACAAAAGTTTCTCGGCAGCATTTTCGTACGCTTTATGGGGTCACATCATCACTATATTACTTTTATTTTAACTATCATTTTGTATATTACTTATATTCGAATTTTAAATTCGAAAATTAATGATAATAAAAAATCAAGTTTAGCCATCCGAGAACATATCTCGCCTTTTTCTAAATCCTGGTTCAAATCACTCTACGAGTAATGATTGATCCGGCCCGCATTTGTGTCAGACGCATCTTGCAATTGTAATACGTATTCTGTGTTTTCAGCAAAAAATATGGCATGAGAGTAATAAAAAGGGAACAATGTGCTGGCTGTATGAACGAATCTGCGAGCTCAGCGCGTCTTAAAGTATAATCCTCGGGAAACAAAGGATTTCAATTTTATTGTTCGAGGGAAGCTCGATGTTATTTGGGCGAATGTTAAATATCCTCACTTACTTTCCTGTAATAGATTTGAGATGTGTACATTTTAGTATATAGACTTTGTTGTATGTTTTTGTGCGGGTAAACTATGAAAGTCTTTGTAAACAATACTTAGTGGTGAGATTTTTCGTCGTGATTTAACAAATATTTCTGCCAACATTCGCTCATTTCAATGTGATAAGGACAGTTTTGAATAATACGTATTTTTAATGGTGAGTCATACATTTTTAATCCAACAAAGACTATTGGGTGACTGAGTGACAAGCAAACCCAACTCAAATGAGAAATTTAATGAAAAAGCAGTTTTATCGTCACGTACCAGATTGTTACGTCCTCAAACAGACTTCGACCTCATGTAAAGGAGAAAAGGTTCAGGGCACCATGAGTATCGACTAAACTGCTAACTAATTTTGCAGAGAGAAGGGAAATAATGATAATGCGAGAGAAACCTTTTAATTTCTGAAATACATCTACTATAATTCACGTGTTCAAATATATATAGGGGCTAAATATATTTGAATTATCAATTCAATATATTCACATACTTATGCACATGTGTGTATTATAAAATTCCAATTGATAATTCACATAGATTTCTTTCAATTTTAGAGCTAGTGAAATTAAACAATATTGTGGGGACTTCTTTGCTGAGACTGTTAAATTCTCAAACCACTCTCAAGCGATGTCACAGACTCATGTTATCCCTCCTCTTCCCTCGTCATGCGCTTCTCACTCAGACGTCACTGTCGCATGTGCTAGGTGGTTCCATTCAACAAAAAAAGGCTAAACGACTGGTAAACGTCTGCTAAACTAATGGCATCATAAGTCACTACTTACAATTTTAACACCTTAAATGATTCGTCAAATGTTAATAGATTGTTTTTATGGAACATGTAATATAAAAAAGGGTTGCTTTATTTTACTTCAGAAAGATAACGTTTCGTTAGTATTTCAATTTGACGCGTCACATTCTACCAAAGCTAAAAATATGGTATTATGACAAAGATAAGTTTCTGGACAATGACGGTTTCATTACTTAACATTCTAACAACGTGCTATTTCTTTTATAATTTATTTCAATATACTCTCGTGGCTCCCCAGCTATGACCCGTGTTTGGTTGACCGATACGAGTCACGGGGTTTTTCACGGCTTGAGGGGGAAATGGTGGGAGGGTTGGCGAAAGCGGTTAGATGGTTCCAGTGAAACCCAGAGTCGTGTCAACTCGTTTATTCATACTTACGAAGTGACTGAGGTGCGCAGAGCGGCTTTTCAATAGGAATGGACAAAGACCATGACGTAGGGCTGTTCTCTAGCTAGTAAGGACGTGAAGTGAAGAGCAGTCACTGGTTTACGCTGCTTCTGACTCTTGGATGATGGGTGGACAAAGTTGCTGGGGTGTCACATATATGTAACCTTTACGTCATCATCTACTAATCCACTTCCTATAGCTTTGCGACCTCAGTATCGTCGTTGATTGGTGTCTTCACGGCAATACAAATTAAATTGGAATGTTAGCTCGTTCATGTACTACCTCCACGCGACGCTACTCAAAGGAACAAGTACGCAGAATTACAATTCATAAATTGCCTCTTCGGTGTCATTACTCACAGTTCGATGAGTTTAATTGAAATCCACGTGTATCATTTTCTTTTTAGTCTAATTCCTTTTCCTCAATTTACTGTTTTTATTGGAAACCACCAAGCTGTGCACAGACCAAGAGCACGCTGTGCTTTCGACTAACTACTAACTCGACTTCTGCAACCGCCAACCGTTACTGACACGCTCGTGGCAACGGACTTTTTCAGTGCGGCCAACCGCTTAGTACTACATCTACTCGTAATACCAACTCGGGTTCCACCAGATAATATATATTTGGGACGTCTCGACACCACTCGATCTCGAGAAGATAAATCTTTTTCGACGGTTGTCGCTCTTATAAGAGAACATCGTCATCGATGGAATTGAAATGCAATTCTAGCGTAAATAACATTTAAATTGTCTGTAACTGTATATTTTCCTAGCTTGTAAAGATTAAAATTGTTTCATCCAGTATCTATATGTATTCTTCACTTTTTTGTACGTACAACTATCAAATGGTTCTGTCCTCACCAGTTACTCCATCTTAATATTTTGGCAATTTTTGTAACATGGAATGAAAAATTGCCTTTGCTAACTTGTTTTCAGACTTCATTTAATCGTTGTTTCTTGATAACTACAAATATGGCCGTTGTATACAAAACTATGTGCTTCATATAATTATATAAATTTAATTTATGTATGTACATTTCACAAATACAATTCATATTACCTTATTTTCGAGAATATTTTCTTAGTCTTCAATGATTTCTGTTTGACACATCTCTCGTGAAAAATCTGATATTTGTGGAGTTTGTATATCATATCATGTCCTCATCTTTCATTTTCCGTTTTAAAACTTTTGTTTGTATCACATTTTCATCTGCTACACAACTTTTTTAAACATGGTCATAAACAAAGAGAAGTTATCCAGAGTCCTTCTTCTATATTTAACTTTTGCTAATTTCACTTGTTCCATTTTCGTGCATAATATCATGTACTCTTTCACGATTTTCTTGATCATCTCGACTGACATCTTCAGAAAGCTTCACTTTAAAAATATATAATGATTGTGGATATGCAATCCCGGTTAACATTCGTGTACAGCGGTACAAGGATCCTAATACAAGGGAAAAAGTTAAAATATTCATCCCAATGTGAAATGAGATTCAGTCAGTGATAATAAAAGAAATTCTATTTTATCTATATTCCATTGTTTTGCGCATCGTCTTTCTTGTCTATTTTTTAAAATTTAAAATAGAGAATTTATATAGAGTTTAGAATAGATGAATGTTTTGCAGATACATACATTATTTACTGTATTGATAATAGAAACGAGTAGGGTGCAAATACTGTAGAATTAATTTGTCTTAAAACAATATACTTCACGTAATTAAGCGACAGAGTTGATCAACTATTTGTTTCATTTTCGTCCTAACTTCAGAATTCACATACAAAACAGGGGATAACTACACAGGAAGGGACTTTTCGGGCGCGTGTCACCGTCACGGTCTCCAGAGAGAAGTGAACGTGTGTGAACAAGAGTGAACATGAGAACGCGATTGCAACGCGAGTCATGTTTCACTCGCCAGGCGAGCACTCGATGCGCCACTGTCGCAAGTGTCGCGAACCACGAGGTGTGAGAAGGGGAATTCCCAACCGAAATAGAAGGCGATCCGCTCGTGCTTCGTCTCAAGGGAAAGAGTGAGAAACAGAACTTCTGAGACGGTTTTCACTGAGCTACAGGTGCTATCTAGAAAACATAAAAGTAATTTATTTACACGGGCAAATGAATGTAAGCAATTGCCAATAAATTTGGAAATAAAAAAGTAAGAAATTGTTAGTTTTATTAAAGAATTATTTCTACCACATTATTTCGAAGTTACCAGCATATGTATAAAATAGTAATGAACAACTTAAAGTGAAATATTAAATATTACAATGAATTTTTTAAAATAAAAAATGAAAATAAATATATATTATTTATATCATCTTATATTTATGTAATATTTCAGCTACTGTTTAAATAGCCATTCCGTTATTTCCACAAATACTAAATTAAGATATGAAAACTTTTTATCTCTTATTTATATAAATGATATCCATGTAATGAATCCATATACTGATATATAAATGCGTAACGCAAAAGAGTGTTTGTCTGCTTGCTACATGATCACAACTTAACCACTTAACAGATCGTGATAAAGTTTAGAAAAGAGATAGGTTAGATATTCAGGATAACTTTTATTTTTAAAATGTGTGATAAAAAAGATAGAAATGGTTTTTGACAATAAATGTCTATAAAGACGGAAAAAAAGGGAGTTGAATTTGCTTACGCTGCTTAAATGGTTAGAGATAGGTCATAACTATGAGTAGTAATATTGTTTGAGTTTTACATAAAAGACCGCGACAGCGTATGTCTATCTAAAAAAATTAACCTAAATTATCGAAAAACTTTATTAAAAATTAAGGTGTTATAATACTTCACAGTAATAGAGTAATTTAAGATAGAAACAATCAATCATCATGAAATGTAATGAATTATTTGCTTTGTGCAATTAACATGTACAAAACACATCTTTAAATGGTATAATTTCGACGAATAATTTAGATTTTACAAGAATTTTAATGAAATGGTGCAGCAGTGTAATGCTTCGGAAGTGAAAATTCGACCGTCGTACAGTGGTTCGAATTTTTAGAAAGGTTGACTTAGAAACAAAAGTGCCAATTTGGCTCAGGAAAAAAGTTTTCGATACAAAATTGAATGTTGATTAACATTTGCCATGTGCTATTTTTCTCAAAAAAATATTTGGAAAAATGTAAAGGAGAATATCGTCCGGTATCAAACTGCAGCAGTCAAACATGGTATACTGATAAGTATCTATCGTCCTTGACATAAAAACTTTTTGTGAATCCCTGCGACCTTGGTGCCTTTAATGAGTTTATTATAACAGTCCTTTTAAGGGGTTTTTAAAATAGCCCTGTCCATTGTTCCTGATACAAAAATGAATAACGCTTACAGTAAAACCCATAAGCGTATTCGGTGATTCATCAGTGGCGGGGGCGGGGGGTGGTGGTAATTAGCAATTGATTTGGCATAGTCGCAGATGTTCCTAGTCGATGTACACACGGACGCGTATCTCTAATTACCCAGATCTGAACATTTTATTAATTAGTTCAAAATATAAATAATAACAGTACATGTTAAGAATGGGTTCTTTTCTTAAATAGTATTTTGGGTGTGAATGACTCATTTTCAAGAGAAATTGTACACAACAAATGTTAATCAACATTCAATTTTGTATCCAAAACATTTTCCTGAGTGAAATTGGTACTTTTGATCCTAAGTTCATTTTTTTTAATCTGTGCGGTGTGGCTTCTGCGAGGTGATGTAGTGTATACAGACAAGTTTTGTATTAAATTTGTATTATTATAAATTTGAAAAATTAGAATGATGCACATGTTTTTAAAAACTAGTGAGTAAAAGTATTTTGATCTTACAATATAGATAGATTTATTTTTTCCTGAGTACTAGCCGGAGGAAAACCGGAGAAAAAACCCGGGCTTGAATGGGAAGAGGGGTGAGGTGGTTTGCAAATGAATGTAATTACATTTTCTCCCAATGATGATGATGCACTGTATTGTATGGGCCCAAAGGAGTAAATCAAATATTGCAAAAGAAATAAAGGTTTGGTACACATAAAAAATTGAATAAATATGTAATTTAGTGAATCTTGTAACCTTTCTTACCTGTATAGGACGGGTTGTCCCTATCTATTTACATTATCACATATTCTTTCTTGCCTTCTCGTAATTATTTCCACACAAATATAGCATACCAATTTTCTGTTATCTTCTCCCTTAACATTCGCGTGTAAACGGGTTTTAGGCGTGTTTTTTCGACATAAGCAAGTTTGAAGACTGACTTCATATAAGTATCCATCTTTCGTTCCTAACTATATCCCAGTTGTATTTTCTCTCTGTTTATATTACTCAATCATGCGAATTCCAGAATATCAATACGTTATTAGATACACAATCATTTGTATAGAAAATAAAATATATTGGGTGTCACCGAGCAAGTCTTCCAAAACTCAGCGATACAATTTAATAATAAGAAATAATATTCTATATTCAGAGAAATAATCAAAATTTTAAAAATAAAATTATGTGACAAATATGAATTCCCCAAAGAAATCCTTGAAATTTATAGTTGTACGAGCGGTCTGGAGCATTGTGTGCAGTATGTGTATATACTGTTACTTATGTATACTGTAAGAGTGTACATATGTTACATGACACAAATCACATGATTGCATGACACAAATCACATGATTGCATGACACAAATCTCGTGAAAATCAAATGAAATACACTTATTATCAACTGTTTGAATACAATACTATTGATAGTAACTTATAAAAATATCCTACAATTTTATGAGACTTCGAAATGTAGCTATGAACTACATATCTTAAATAATAAAATAAAAAATTAAAACTGGAATGTCATTGAACTGTAAGATGAAAAGAGCAGAAATATTCAATAAATGATTTCGACTTGTTAGCTACTTACTTTTGCTACAAAACATTTTTTTATTTTGTTAGAAATAATTAGAACTATTTTTTTAATACTCATTAAATGAAGTGTACCCGGAACCTTAAAAAATTATGCTTTTGTTTATTAGGAAGAAATAAATTAACATAAAAAACCCTTCTATTTAGAAAATGAAGGTTTTGTAGTAATGGTGATAATATTGTAGTTGATATCGAACATTCTATTGTAATTTGTAACGAAGTTACTAGTAGAGAATCTTTATCAAGTGACAAAGTGCTAGAATATGGCTAACCAAAGAAAAACCGAAAGTTAAAACGAAACAGTAAATAATTTATGATACCAAACTTGTAATAAAAGTGCCATTAATTAAAAGGGAACAGATGTCGGCGATTACCAATTTAGCGTAGCTAAGGACAACTCTATTATGATCAATTTTTTTAAATTTTGGCTTTAGAAGTGATTTTTCTTATTTTGATTTAGTAAATAATTATGTTATTATTATTCGTGTGCATACATTTGTTCATGAGGTCTGCCAGCCACTTTATTTTCGTCTTCCCGAACATTTGGGTTTGTTCGACTCTTAATGTCATCGAGGCCAGTTGATTTTCCATTCTTACATTCTTTTATTGCTCTGTTGATTTATTGCTCTGCCAAGGGTTATTGGTTTAGAGCGGTTGCTGATTTCTTGTTGTATATGTCTCTGCTTGTTTTTCTTTTTATATTTTTGGGATTCGAAGGTCTTCCCACTGATAATCTACCAAAACTATGGAGGAAAACAAGAATTATAGCCATATTAAAACCAGAAAAGGAGAAAAACTACCCTCAGAACTACAGATCCATCTCGCTTCTCTGCCACCTTTTAAAAGTCTTTGAGAGGATTCTCCTCCACAGACTCGCTGACGTTATCAAACCGGGTCTAATATCTCAGCAATCTGGCTTCCGTGCTGGTAAAAGCTGTGCAGCTCAGGTCCGGAAGTTACCATAACATATAGAGGATGGCTTTGAAAGAAAGGAAAATTACTGGAACCGTTTTTATTGATCTTACCGCGGCATACGACACTGTTAACCTTAGCTTACTGCTAGACAAGTTATACCAACCAAACTAAAGATTCAAATTTTACCCTAATAGTTGAAAATTTACTTTGGAACAGAAGATTCTTTGTAGAATTCCAGGGTCGTAAAAGCCAGTGGAAGATTCAGATAAATGGGCTTCCCCAGGGTCGTGGGCTGGCTCCTATACTTTTCAACGTTTACACCTGGTCCTCCTGAGGCAAGGGGAAGCGGCGGCGGCTGGAACTGCTTGTAAAACTAAAACGCTTGTAAAATCTAAACTATTCATGCAAATTTTAAGGCATAAAGACAGTTTTCATCTTTTTTAAATGCACAAAACATAGAATGCATTTAATTGGATTAGCATTCATTTTTATCTACTTGAGTTACTCTCTTAATTTGAACTATTTTAACACGTCTACTTTTTTTAAAAAAAAATCAATAATTTTGGTTAACACTTGTAGATAGACATATGCTATCGTGGACTTTTTGTAGAACTCTTTGAGGCGAACAATATTGCCGTTCATTGTTGCCACTTATCTCTAACCGTTTAGGCAGCGTATGCAATAATCTCTCTCCGTAGATTGATTTTTCTCCCGACTTCATTGTCTATTATCTTTATTGCTTATTTTTGTCATACCTATTATAACAAAATATATACACAAACCTGGCCAGAGAACATATCTATGCATTAAATAAAGAATCACAAAAATCGGACCAGTGGTTCTCGAGTTTTAGGACGTGTAATAGGTTTGCTGGCGACAGACATTAAAAAGACATGAATTGAATGAATTAAATTGCAATATATTTTAGAACTTTAAATTCGCTCCGCATTGAAGGAAAAATGGCGCATATGTGTATATATATGTCATATATGTATAGGCGTATATGTATATGTGTGTGTACATGCATGTATGTGTTTGAAAATAATGGTAGTCAATGGAACAATAATTGACTTAAAGACACTGATAAACAAAACTAAGATATAATTGAACAATTTAACATATTACAGTACACGTCTTTCTCCATCAACGTCTCTCATACAACAGACTTCTAACGGTCTCTCTCTGCCCAACGGTCATTCTTCATCCCCTCCATCAGCTTAGTCACAGCACGCGCATGCGCGCTTCACTTCCTCATGCGGAAAGCCCAAGAAACTACCCTCTGAATCACACACACACTCATATATATTCAAAAATTGAAATGTTCTCTAAAGAAACATAAATGATAGGTTTTAGGAATAAATCACTAGTATATTATTGAGCAAACACAGTAAGTAAATTTTCAAAACACATAATGGAGAACTGAAATTCAATTACAAAATAATTTTAATAAAAGGTTTTTGTATTATATTTTAATTGTAAGTACTTATTTATTACTAAAATTTAGTGAGATCCTTGCTCTTGATTCTTGCTGCAAAGGGATTTTATGTCAGGTTCCAATTAAGTTAACTTCAGTCTCAAGTCTCTCCGCTTTGTTATATCCAGCCGATTTTTTTTTTAGCAGCAATTCATTTATGGCACTAAATCCGCATCCAGCAAAATGTGAAGAAGAAACAAAAGGTTTCTTGCACATTTGGTTTTATTTGGATATTTGATTTCGGTTTCCTCACAATCTCTCCTTTTATATTAAAGTTTTAATTGACTCATCATTTTGCATTTCTGAGAGTTCTTCTTGATACTGCATATCTGAAATATCGACAAATACATAACATTTGCCGCATCATCTAAGTTGGGAAATAAATTTGTTTCAAAACAGAAAATCGTTCTTTCAAATCAGCCGATAAAATTTTCAGATGATCAACAATAACAGCTACACTGGTATCAGCCACTACACATTTTTGGAGCCAAAGAAACTTTTCAAAATTTAAAGACAATTCTCATCTTTGATAAATGCACAAAACACAGAATGCATTTAATTTGATGAGGATTTATTTTTTATCTACTTGAATTACTCTTAAGATGAAGCATTTTAACACGTCTATTTTTGAAACCTTTTTTTCAATAATTTTGGTTAATGCTTGTAGATAGACATGCTGTTGCAGAACTCGTTGAGACAAACAATATTACCATTCATTGTTACCACCTATCTCTAACCGTTTTGGCAGCAACGAATATGCCTTCTAAGACTGTTTTTCCTCGGAATTTGTTGTCAATTCTCGTTATTGGCTATTCTCGTATATGCTTATGATACCTAAGATAACAAAATATATACACAGACCTTGCCAGAGAGCATATCTATGCATTAAAAAAAAGAATCACGAAAATCGGATTTGTGGTTCTCGAGTTTTAGGAGGTGTAATAGGTTTGCAGTCCGGCAGACATCAAAGTGACATGAATTGAATGAATTCAATTGCAGTGTATCTTGGAATTTTAAATTCGCTCCCCATTTACTGAATAATGGCGCAGTCAATCAAAAACGTAACGCGCATCGGCCACACTCTCTAGACGCACTCTGTTTCTATGGAACTCTCGCGCTATCTCTTAGGGAAACTGGGAACTACAACTCGCAGAAAACAATTCTCGCTTCCATTGAGTTCACTTCAGTTACCAGACATAAGGGTTGCCAACCATTCAATTATTATGGTTTGCAAATCCATCTTAATTATTCTACTTAATATCATTCATGGATTTATTATGATCCGTGACACCATAATTAATGAGCTGAAAAATAATCAGTGCATACACTCAAACTGTATTGTGATTGCTAATATTGGGGTATACACGTTTGCTAAATTTGCTATATTTCTTTGTACTCGGAACATTAACAAACACAATTCAGTATATTAAAGTAATATTTTGAAAGTTCTATCACCCCATTTCTTACCGTAATATGGGGAGAGCTGTCAATTTGTAATGAGTTGGTAATGTTGAAACAAAATATAAATTCAATTTTCGGATATGACGTAACAGTCAAATCAAAAGAGAAAGCTTCAAAACAATAAATATTTATTTCAGTGCAGATAGTACTAATAACAATAATAATAATAATAATAATAATAATAAATATAACTAAGCGTACTCTAGCAGTAAATTTGTGAAAAAATAAATTGTATATGTTTGTGTCATTTTAACAATTTTTTTTTATAATTGCATATTTTCCATAACTGGAATGCATATTGGCAATTATTCTACAACTTAAATCGTAATCATTCATTATTTGGTATTATATTCTCATTTTTGAGTTAAGGAAATGAGTATAGTAAAATAGTATTGAGTAAAATCACATGATGTAATGACATGTTTAAACACCAAGATTTTAAAAATATTTCAGTTTGAAAAACAATTTTAATTTGATTCTTATACTAAATTCTTGTTAGTGAAATAATATATACGCTACGTTAAAAAGTAATGATAACACGTACTTAAGAGATTTCATTATCTGTAGTTTTATTTTACACATGTGGATTTGATCTGTTTGTTTCAGCGATCTAGTCAACTCGTCAGCAATCATGAAGAATCAGATATAGATCGTGGATCCTCCGAATGTGATGAAAACCACGTGGGGGTAGGAAGATGCTCTAGGTAATACAAATCACAAATAATGAAAAATAATTTTATTCTTTTAGTGCGTACTACATACAAGAAAATATAATAATTTTAATGGCGAGTTCTCTCAAAAATAACCCATCTTCATTAATTATCACCAGCAAAATAATTAAAAAAATATGAAGAGAAGAAAATCAGAGTGCTTTCTTATTGCTTCTTAACTGAATTTTTACCTTTCGAACTACAAGACAATTATTAAGTTTTAAAAGAATTAATATATCTTATTACCGTGATGGTTTTCTTTGTGTGATGAAAATCGAATTACAGCGATAATAATAGGAACCACGTTCTTTTTTTTCATCCTCCCCACAATACATGTGTTATCTCTTATTACAGGTGGATTTATCTAGACAGTAAAATTTTGAAAGAATTGCAGAAATAGAATTTTAATTCAGGAATTGTGTGTATTTCGCATTTTCTGCAAACTAGACCATCAAAATCATACCGAAGAAAAAAGAAGGAAAAGTACAAGGGGCAAATAGGTAAACCGTGAAGAGTTCTCAAATCTATTGTCGTCAAGTAAAAATTACCCGCATAAGTAGCGAGGGTAATGTTTCTGAAGAATAAACTATCAGCTCATTGTACTAAGTACTTCGTAGTGTTAACTTTTTCTATATTTTGTATTGATACTTTCATCATTTCTTGGAATTCAAAGAAACAATATATTTTCATAATTAAATGACATTATGAAATGTGGTTGTTAATTTTATTTGGAAAGCATAATTTTGCTCCTTCTAGTATTAGTTTTTACTTGATGATCCTATCTGTAAATCTCACTATATTTTACAGCTTCTCGGACTTGACCTATTGTGACTTGTGTAACTAGTAGAGATTAGTTTATTAATTTTTTTTTTCCTTTCAACAGCCAATAAGTAAATTATATTATTATTTACGAAGTTGTATTTAACTCCCAATTTTTTTAGATAGTTTACCATGTTCGTTTACAGTAGTCTTTCAATTTCATTATCATCATTATTTTATTATAATTTATCCAAAACGAAAAAATATTAAAACTAATTTTAAAATATAATTTTACCGCAAGTCGTACACTTGAAGTATAATTCAAATTTTAAATATAAATTCAAAATTAATTTTTTGATGTAAAAACTATTTTAAATAAACTTCCCTTGTTGTAAAATATTAAACTTATTACGTGAAGTTAAATTCAAAATAATTTTATTTTAAATTTATATTAACCAGATTCGAATATTATATATGTACCAACTTTTTACCAAGTACACAAGAATATAGGCTTCCTAATGTTATGAACTTGTTTTTCCGGGACAAACCGCGTCTTAGTAGATAAAACTACTGTCTTAGTAGTCTTAGGTCTTAGTAGATAAAACTAAAACTAGTGGTAGATTCATCTACGAAGACGCGGTTTGTCCCGGACAAACAAGTTCATACTGACTCCGACCGCGGAGGCCTACGTTTCTATTTCCTAATGTTAGTTACTTTTTTATTCATGTTACTTGTACTATTAATTTCTTTACGATTGTTATTTTTGTGGCAGTATGCCCCCATAATTAAATGACTCTGTCTATTGAATTTAATGGAAAAAATTATCAATTGCTTTAAATCATAATTGAAATATAATGCCTAAGTCGTATTCATTCTATTTCGGTAATTACTAATTCCAATATCTGCATTTCAATACTTAATTGACGATAAAATTGTGTTGAACTCATTCGTGACAAAAATAAGAATATAATGATTTGAATTAAGTTTAAACAATTAATATTATTTTTTTCTCAACATAAAATAAAAGCATGACTTTAGTGAGTGTACACTACTATAATTTCCTAATGTTGGCATATATAATTTTAAAATAGATTTTAATATTTATATATAATTTATTTATTCAGAATAAACTGTCATCTTCAAAAATATATAAAAAGATATATAACATTACAAAGTCATTCTATGGAACATCTTCCGAACACTTCATATGAACTCTCTGATCTAACATCCCCATTCTTCTTATGAAGGTAAGAACAATGAGGAAAGAATAAAATTTTTAGTGTAGAATCATCCAGAGATCGCTCCTACTCCGACGAATCTCATTGCCACTGTGAAATTATATTCACATTCAGTCCACTTGCGGAAGAAGTATATACATAGAAATAGACCACGACGTTTATTTGATTCGATTGCTCTTAGTTTCTTTAAGACTCACAGATGATGTCAAATGTTATACTAGTACCGCGGACTACAAATTCAACTACTAAGATTTCTTATGTATTCCACATTTGGCGAAGTTTTCTGCTGAAGCACTCATTTTTTGAGGATACCGTGAGAGTGTAATATAATACCATAATCCCTATGTGAAAGTATTGTCCCAGAAGACGCCGATATAGCATACTATGCATTCCCCCATTGCTGATCATCATTCTACTCGTCAGTTCATCAATAACTCTCGTTACTTTTGGAAAAATTAGAACACGAACCTGATTTGATGACGACGTATATTCTCGTGCGCAAATACCGAAATAGGATCTAGAGCAATCTATTTTGCTTCATTACATTCATATTCATACACAGCCGTATCCGTTCTGGGAAAGAGAAAGGTGCAAACACATTTTTAATGGATCAAAACATACATTTTCAAGCGTCTCATTGAAAGATTAAAAAAAATTGAGCCCCCTACCTTTTGTACGAAATTGGTTCCCAGTTATATGCCATTGTAGAGAGATCACGTAAAAATGTAGGAAAGTACCTCTATGAAGTGTTGGGTAAAATATGACTTGATATTCAATTGCATGCCCATAAAAATTGACGAATAAACTCTTGGCTAAATCTTTATTTTCCTTTTCTTCCCTCACCCTCTTTTGTTATGTTTGTTTTGTTTTCTTGTTTCTCTCCTCTAGCAAAGGTCGGTCCGGGTCGTCGTCGAAATACGTGTATTCGCTACCGAAGATGCATTTGCCTCGGCTCGCGCGCCTGACGCACCGCGCGTCGTGGCCTGTCCGCAGCGTCATCAGTCCCGGAGTGCTGGAGTACGGCCACGGTGGTGGAGGACGTGCGTTGCGAACCCATTACACGTACTGTCCTACGGCGCCACCGTCCTGTACTGCCAGCGAAGCGTCTGCCGCCGCCGCCGCCGCAGCCGCCCAGGCGCATCTTGCTCCAGCCGCCGCGGTAGGGGCTCTTGCCAACACGCCGAAGCGGTGCAGTTACTATGGACGAAGCAAGTGAGTGAGTTGGTTGGTTGGCCCTGCTCACATCAGAGAGGATGTTTTCGTGGTGTGATAAAACATCATGAGGGCTAGGAATCCTCAATAGTGAAACATGTCGATAAGCACTGCTACGTTTCAAAGCGCACTCGAGAGGAATTTCATAAACAGTCGTTCTGTATCATCAGAGATACAGCAGTCTTTTTGCCTTGTTCATATTGAACATTCAACATTGCAATGACTATTACTTAATAAAGTTTAACTTTAAAAAGAATATATGAAAATAAAAGTATGACCATGATAGAGAAATTGACCACACTCATCAAATTCTGCAAATAAGTAGTTAACTTTGGCTCGAAATAATAGGTTAATGGAAATTTACCCTGAAATCATGAAAGATGTAATTCCAAACTTGTATGTTTTGTACTTATGCGACTCCGTGTTTTCTCGACTTACGCGACTCACGTAACAGGAAGTATCTCGACCTTCCGTTTTGCGCTTGGCAACTCGTGGAGTGATAAGTGAAGTAAGAGAAATGTCAGTGCAAAAGGAACAATGAAAATTTACCGAAAACCAAACAAGGAAATCCTTCCAGGTATTGAGGATGGCTATTCTATGTTGCACAGAGTCCAAAGTACGCGCTACAAAACTATCCTCAAAGACAACATCCCATTTACCTCCACCCTATTTCAAGGGTGGACCAAAACTTCTTGGGAGGATGTGAGTTTATCCAAGGAACTCTGTTAATGTGTTTCACTCATGAAATCCAGTCGTTAAAGCAGTTCTGTTTGGACAATTTTATGTTTTCTGCGTTTAAATCGTTGGTGTGAAAAGGCAATTTTATTGGTGTCATTACAGCTTTAATATAAAATGTTGGTATCTCCGCCTCACCAACCATCCTATCACCTCACCATCATCCTAACCCTCTCCCTAACATAGTTTTGGGTAAACTAAAGCGCACGTCACGTGGGGACACCAAAATTAACACACCAAAATTAAAGTCGATCGCTCGAAGCGCCGTTCGTTTATATGTAAAACCGATACAATCTTCTCCATGGATAGGGTAATGGTTTTATTATCGGTGATCTTACACACATGTTTGTCCTTTCCAGATATATTGAAAAAGTTCTTTCGTTTTATTTTCTTTTAGTTTTCTCATATAAGACAGAATCACAAAAGGAAATTACGTTGATTCATTTCAAAACATGAACGTTATGGCGAGGTGAAGAGATAAAATTGAAACACCACTGCCACTGAACAGGGATTAATTCTCTTATCACGTTACCGTCGGGGTATTGCTTATTCATGGAAGTAAAGTAACTGATATGTTTAGGAGTTCTAGATAATAATTTGTTTTGAGTATTTTTAGGTTTACTAACAAAAATCAGTGAATTGTATTTTGCCATTTTTCTGTGTGTTATCACGACATGATTTTATTTTGATAGGAATATCCATTTCTATATTCCCCTATCACACATTTGGGTGATATCATTAAATCGAAAAGTTGTATTTTGTATTTTGGACCGCAAATTACGCGTGAACAAAGGGAATCCCCACTCCCTGTTCAATTTAATTTCTCCCTCACTCATATAAAATTACTAAAGTAACACCGACATCGAAAGCATATCCAGTACAACAGTGTGAGTTCATTCTGTCTGATTTCGAGGAAGTAATTCAGATACCAAAACCAAAGAATTACTCAATTATTCTGGTTTCCAGGTCATCCAATAAATCTGAGATATATCACGAATATAACTTTAAGGTAATTCTACCCGTAAAGTGTCTCCTAGACTCAATGCTATGAGCGCAATCATAATCGTCCAATTAAGTGCTTAAAATTTGCTAAATCTTCTTTATATGTGTGATAATCTTTTCTTTTTTTCATGGAAATCTATAAAACGTATAAATGACCCAATTTTGAACATCCATCGGAACATAACAATGAATTAATTTGAGATTACTCAGAGATCCTTGTGATACTCCAGGTCCGTGCGCAGCACAATTTCTCGTCCAGAATCACTGGCGCTGGATGTGACGTCAGTGGATGCAACGGGGTTCCCGGTGCCGCTAGCTCTGGAGGCGTCATCACGTGTCTCTTCATTCCGTCGTGAGAGCAAGACAGCGCAGACTCTGTCAATAGTGGTAGGCGGTTTCGTCGCCTGCTGGCTGCCCTTTTTCATCGCGTACATCATGGGACCCTTCATTGACACTCACATTGACGAACACATCATGGATATACTCGTTTGGCTCGGTGAGTGACCGATAACCTGGATTGAAAATTGACAAGTCTCACGGTTTTTTCCATTTACTGCTCTGAGTGTGTTCTTGTTCATACCGTGTGCGTAAGTGGAGTTTCATTTAAGAGAGAGGTGCATCAGTGCGAGGATGTGGCTGTTCCATTTGTCTGCCAATGCGCACTCTCCGCGCACTGAGAGCATCCGACTTGCTCTGAGTCATTTCTCACAGTAGGGACCGCAGATATGAGGGTATGGCGTAGCAGAGAGTGAAACGTATGGCTGTGAGACAACGGAAGCTACGTAACAGGACTTGACAATGACAGAAAAACTATATGATACTAGATTGTAGAAGCTGTGCATGCCTCCACGTGGTAAGGATGGAAAACGCGAGATGCGCGGCGAATATGAGCTGTGTATATGTAAGAGATATACATAAAAGGATGAACGCATTATAATGGACCTCGCATTGCGGTATGCAACACAGGCAAGGTGACTATTTCAGCTTAAAATGAAATGGAAAGAATGGAGGAACTGCCCTGGTTGCTATTGACGTCAGGTGAGTGTGTATAGTTCATACATGTAGGGTCTCAATCGCGCGCTACCTCAACGCGCAAAATCAAGCACGAGACAACAAGCCACATGCGTTCATTTTGGCCAGAATCATGACTAACTTGCCCTAAATCACAGCCATGTAGATATCCAAATATGCTTGCTCATATTCGCTATGGAGTAGGGAATCCTCGCGGAGCAATGACATATTAGTCCGGTTGTAGTGCACATTCTGTAGAGTAAATGGAAAACGCCATCTGTTTCTTACTAAGAGATCTAGCTGTATTCCACAAATACTAAAAATTGCATTCCTACAATTTATTGAATTGTTGTGTGTAATTAATGTTTGAAGATAAACGTCTGTGGATGTGATAAAGAGTATTTTTTGTATGTCAGGTCAAATAACACTTTGTGTAACAATTGGGTATCACGTCTTGTTTTTAGTGATAGGACATTCATTGGCAGCGACACGAAATCAAACGCGAGAGAGAAATTATTACGTTTCCATTACTAGATCAGAAATTGTTTTCCATCACACATTAATTGGTGACCTTGACCGTGCAGTTTGCCTTCATACGTATTCGTCTGGACGATCATTCAGTATGGCAGGAGTCCGAAATTACGTCCTTCTGTTAACTTCTACTTGTCTCTTTTCCGGCCATGGCGAATCTCTGAATAATTCCTAAGCTACGTGAACTGCATCCTCTGAATAATATGATCACTTGCTCTTCAATAACGGGTGCCAGTGGTGGATAAGCAGCAGTAAGGAACGGTTTTTCGATTGCCGCAATAAGTCATTCCTTTGTCACAATTAGTTCCTTTGTCACGTGCCACTAACCTCCAAGGGTTATATATAGTACGGTAATGATTTTCCACAATGTCCTGAGAGTGTAAGCTCATAATATCAATATAAAATATATTAAAACAATTTTTGATTATCATCATCATGTGTATTATCCAAAATAAATTTTACACTTACAGTAACGACACGATAGTTTCACCCTAGAGTACATCCTACGAACACGCACTCAGCTTCACATTTTGCTCACTGTTAATAACTAAATATCCAAATACGTGCATGACAAATATACAAAACTGTATGGAATATGATACGATTATTATTAAAGTTTGCAAAATATTCTTTCATTTTTTGGTCATTCGAAAAAAAATCAGGTTAATTCGAACAATCATACAAAAAATCTAGGTCATCGATTCATATAAAAAATGAGTACGTAGGGCATGCATTCAGTGAGTATATTATCCACTTCTTGCTTCAGTTTTTTATATTATTGAATGCTTTTTTTAAAAATACCATGAGATCAATGATCATTTAATAATCAATTTCTTAGTCAATGAACTGTGAATGAATTACTGTATATTATCCTGTGTTGTTCTATTTTTCTGTTTAATAGGCTGGATCAATTCAGCTATCAACCCCTTCATATATGCTTTCTATAGTCCTGATTTCCGGATTGCATTTTGGCGACTTACATTCCGACAGTGCTCCGGTCCCAGAAGACCAACAGATCCATCCATAAGGTTACATAAGTAAAGAGTGCTAAATACATTCCTGAAAGTGTTCTTTTGCGAGGCATTACAAATGCAAGAAACATTGTTATAACCTTTGAAAGGTGTAATGTAGTATATGTACTTTATAAGTATATGTAGAATCTTCGTCACGTATGCGGAAAATTATGATTGTAGTGTAAAGTTATGAAAACTACCCCTCATTGTCGTTTCCAGCTAATGATGGATTGCATTATGCAACACTTGACCTTAAAAACAAAACTTTTATATGTCTAAAGTTATACGTGCATTTTATTGGTGTTGTGATGTATGAGTTGATGTGCTTCTTACACCCTAGACAAGTGTGAGGTAATCTTCATCGGAGATTTCCGATAATTTGAATGACATACAGGTATATAATTTTATACTATTTATTTTGTATAATCCAGATGATAAATCATCTAATACATTTTGTATAACACCTGGAATGTGTGAAATCCAATTTTAATTTGTTATAGTGAGTCACGGAATTCATTAGCACTGGGTGATAATCACCCCTTTTCTATATTGAAAATTTTATTCTAGTCAATTAACTCAGTACCAGTCACGTTACTTATCTTTTAAAGAGATTGCAAAATAAACACAAAGTAAGAGTGAAAAATGAATTTTGGTTGACATGAAAGCAAAAACTCTTGCTGCTGAATTTTAAGCCCATTGGTGTCCATATTTTATTATGTCAACAAAAAGAGCTGTGTTAATATATAGATGTTGAATCTCTTTGATATTTATTGTACATTGTGAAAAAGAAATGTACGTTGTATGTGTACCTGATTTTTAGTGTTACTTGTTGGTAAAGTGAGTTATCCCTCACACAAATGTTGTTCATATACAACGCATAGTAACAAATAAACTTTATGTGTTTCCCTAGTTAAATGAATGAACTCCTCAATTGAATAAAACTTCTGGGACTAATTATGTTAATAATATTATTAATCGTCTTCATAATTTCTAAAAGCAAATTATCTCTTATTTTCTGAATAAAAGTAAAGTAAATGAACTAAAATTAGGTGGATACACTAAATAATATAGTCGCGTTGAGGTGTTAAGATCCGACGTTTCGAACATCTTGCTGTGGGTAATAATAAAGAAGGCCAGAGCAAGATGTCCGAAACGTCGGTTTTCAACACCTCGACGCTGCGATTCCCGAATAGCTGAGACTCATCTGACTCCGGTCGTTGAAGCCTAAGCTCAGTTTGTAATATCCCACTTCGATAATCATGATTAACTGAACAGAAAATATCATTAAAAGCATTAAACGAACTTGGTGAAACTGGTCTTATGTTGACAAAAATAGTGTCTCAATAGTCTCAAATCTCAATAGCACCAATGTAAGTAGTAATATAGTGAAATCCCGAAATTGCTGTTTGATTCAAGTCAATAGATTAAAATATTCTGATGAACTCATTTCTTACCATTTTACTTAATTGTTCTCGAAACTATAATTGTCCTGAATTTCAGATTAGTAAATGATAGAAAAACGGTATTTAGTGTACCTATGTATGTTATTTGTTTAACTTTGTTCCGAAATTTTCGTAGTCACTGTAGTTCGGAATTTAGCGGAATCTCCGACTGAAGTATTCCCTAAAATAGAAATTTAAAAGAATTATCAACATCGCTATGGTGGAGTATCTCAGAGTACGTGATACCATATGTACACTTACTGCATGAATCTCGAAACTGTACATAGAAATAAAATAGATATTTTGTGAAACATGTAAAAACGTACTTCGTGTGTTCCTCATATTTTCCATAAATAGTAGATAATTTAATACAGTTTTAAAGTGAAAATTCTTCAAGCGTTTTCAGCATCCTGAGCTGCAAAATGTTTAAATTACGAAAGAATGAAACTATAAATTCGAGCCCGAAGAGTATTACGAAGGGAGGCTAGAACAAAGTGTTATAATTTTAATGCGAATATAGAGATTATCTATTTACTCTTTATTGCATTCAAATTGTTTAGCGCAGCACTAGTAAGATCATTGTCATTATTACAACAAAATTTCAAATAAGAAAATATAAAAAAATCAACTTACCGGGATCTTATTGGCAAAAGTATCTCGATAGTTTAGCATGTTCTCTTATAACTATGGAATCAAGAAAATAAATTTTATTCTGTTTGAAACCGATCCATGAACAAATTAACCTGTTCTGACTTTACTTTATAGGGACAACTAGTTTTTAAAAAGAAAGAACTACATCATTTAGAGGTAAATTATTCATGTGTATTATTATTACTTAGTTGATAAATTATGTCAACCCTGTCATAGTCATTTAGTCATAATTGATAAATGACAACCCCTGTCTAAATTGATATTATATGCAGTTTTTTTTGTTTACAATACTTTTAACATATACAATCATACTTAGAACGAACAAATTAGACTCTATGACATAAATATTTTGGAAAACCATTGCTGTGATAAAATTAACATGTAAATAAATGCTGAGAACTAATACAACAATTGATTTAAATTGAAATGATGATCTACTCCAAAAGTCTTATCTGAAGTCCTTTGACATCATATTATCTGCCCTTATCTTACTCATTTTTATTTTACAGTTACATTGCGTCGAGTAATTCACTCTCTCTACGTGTATAGTGCATAGTGCAGTGTATAGTGCAGTCGCCTTCGACCTCTAGTGTTGATCCAAGTAGAATTTGCAGTGGTGGTTTGCGGCAGGTTTTCTCGGAGTACTCCCAATTTCCCCCTGCCTTTCATTCCATAATTACTCACCCCTCCCTCCTTCATAGATCTACCTCGAGAAGGTGCATCGAAGGAAGAGTATCCGACACCCTTGTCATTTCCCTGCCACATAAATTAGGAAGCCGTCCGATTACAGGCATAATACCACCTCCAAGGCACCAAAGAACCTCCATTCGTTGCCCCCTGAGCTCTGTGGACAGTGTGCCTCGGCAGACACACAGGCGAATTTGTATTGCACAGAAGCATTCTGACACGATTTATTTTTTCATTTACTGTCTCCTCTACCACTCTTGGATGCATACGAATAAAAGGAGTCTAAAGATTCTCCATTCGATGTAAACTGAAAGCTTGGAAGATTTCCATTTCAAAATATCGTTGCATTGTTTCATAGCTCTATTCTTTTTTTAAATCTTTCCAAAATGATAAATTTATTTTCTGAATAATCCCTCCCATTTATTATTTACTTTCGCAAAATATAGTTTGGTCTCATATCCAATTTCTAACATACGGTTCTGAGGCAATTGAGTGCATACATGTAGAGATAGAGTGCGTGTATCAGTGAGGCGGCAAAATAATGCACAATTCTATTCCTGAAGAAGTATTCACTTCCAATTGAAAATGTGGCATATTGTGAAAAACAAAGTTTAGGAAATACTTAATTCACTTATGAGTATTCATTAACAAATTTTTACAATGTCCGTGATAAAAATTTTAAAAGTAAGCAGAATAAACTTCGAAAATATGAGCATAAACTGGATAAATGTTAGATGTATGAGATTTCCAGATCTCAGAAATACCTCTTAAACTGTTGGGTGCTGAGGTGTGGAATATAAAAATAAAAGTGGTCAACTACACGTTTCCCTATATATTTAGTTTCCATCAATAGACGGTCAAGAGTGTTAACTTCATATAGGTAGGGAATCTGACAGCTGTGATGTAGTAGTATCTCATAACATCGTCACTCCAATCATTCACAGCTGAGTGGAAGAACATGGTTTTGATGTCTCAAGTCGAGATATATCCTTTTCAATCTATTCACTCAAATTATTTGGTAAAATGAAATAGCAGGTCCCATGGTCTCCTTGGTCCCTAAAATCACCTTATCAAAAGTAAGACAAGTAATTAAAATATTTTCATGATCTTTAATCAGTTTTATCAGAACACTTATTGTACGGATTTCTATTTTTCTTTAAATTTTCAGTTACAGGCTATATAGAGAGATATTTTAAAACTTTTTTCGAGAATTATAATATCATAATTTACAATTATTCAAATTTGGGTTCTTTACTACATTGGAGTTCATTCATTTCACTGATCTCTAGTTGTTCCTCACTCCAATACCAGATTCACTGATATGTCATTTACATGAATTACCCTCTTAAATCAGGCTATGTATCAAATGTTCCATCAGAGGTATTCATAGTGTGGTCAACCATTTCTACAAATACGCTCTACGTGAAAATGTGTCTTTAAAGAAATTTTGTAGATTGTGTCCCATTAATTGATGGCAAATAAATGTTATTTTCCTTCATTGCATCGAATTATTGAATAACTTACATTTAAGTATTACCAGGTTAAGCATATTTGATACACACCATTAATGCTTTTTTACATTTTCACATAAATTGGTATGTTTGTGCACCTTTATGTCTAATGAGGAAATGAATATTGCTTCCAATTAGCATTAATTATCCGTTTTACATTAAAAATTGAATGTGTTTTTATGTGTTCCAGGACATTTTAAGTTTAAAATAGTAATTATTTGAATACTTTATATTAAGGGTTCGGAATTAGGTAGATGGTTGCTTGGGCGACACCTGTTAAGGGCCATATTTCGTTATATGTCGTCAAAGGAAACTTTTTTATAATTTCAAAATTATCCCCTCCACTCCCATAAGTGAGGAAGGGGTCAAGTTTGGTTTCATTTTATAGCTTTTGTAAAAATATTAAACACAAATTTTCCTCTTTTTTTGTTTTATGTGCATGCATCGATATTTGCTGAAAATTTTATTTTAACTACTACAGCGCCATCTATCCAAAAAAATTTGCACAGTACCCTTAGGTGTTATGTTATGGCTTAACTTATTATGCTCTGGATTCTTGTGAATTGCATAGCTAAGGGGAGGTAGAGGTAAGTGAATGTTCCTTCCTAATCCAACAACAAGCTTTCAAGAGAGCAACCCTGTATTATGATTCAGTTGGATAAAGTATCAAATAGTGAAGTGTGAAGTCGGTCAAAAACGGGTCATCGCAAGGTAAGATCTGATTTTTACTATCAACACTATGTTTTCTTATTTCGTACTTGTATTTACGTTCTATTTATAGAAGTAATAGCTGATTACCTGCCGTTACCTGGGATTTTTCTTATACCAATCTTTTTTTTTCGGAAAAAATACACCATATTTCGTATATTGTAAGATCAAAATAAATTTACTTAAAGTTTAAAAAAATGTACGGCATGTTATTCTTACGGTCGTCATAATACAAATTTAACATAAAATTTGATTGTACACACCATTTTAAGAATCATCTCTAGCAGCAAGAATAAATAAATCCTAAGATGAAATCACCCTTGAATAAGAAACGTGAGAAAAACAATCAATCGAAACGTCATAAATTAGTCTTTGTTGCCCTTAGGAGAGTTACAAGTATTTAACCCTCATATGTGATGAACATCACGGCATCATGTCACCATTTATCTGAAAACCCCCGAAATCTATGGGTTAAACCCATCTTTTTCGATGAAATATTTTTACATGACCCTCCTTTCCCACTCCTCCCATGGGGGTCTGGGACTATTTACTTCCCCTCCCAATCCCAATGGCCCAACTCTGACACGACAACGCGATCTATTCATATCAGCTACCCTGAAATCAAGGGCATTGTCACTAATATCATAATTTTCGATAATTTTTCGTTTCATGCTCTTCTCAACCCATTTCCAGCTCTAACGGCACCGTACCACAACCTGAACATAGCGATATTGATATACATCATACATCTCAGACTCCCTGACAACAATAGTTGCGATGCAAATCGCTCTTTTTCATATTTTCCTTCAGCCCCTTTCCACCCGAACTTTAGGGAAGAAATGAGATTCTTTTTCTTTATAGGTCCTATGGGTCCAAAATTTAGACTTAAATCAGAATATTAGCTCGGCGATGAAAAAAAATCTGGACTCGTCACGAATGTCATTTCCGATTCTTTTTATCCCTTCCCTAGAAGGGGTGAAGGGGTGATTGTAGACTTAACGTCATTTTTCACACAACTGATTTTCATACGATGGAAATAATTGCTTCTGATGAATGATAACTATCGCAAGTTCTAATAGCGAAACGAATGTTAGTTAATGCCCAGCTTTTAATATACCAAGTCACATTAAACGTTTTTACTTGATGTATGTACCTACATATTATCAATTAGTTTGTTACTTAAATTGAGGGAATAAGTTAAATATTAATTTTCCATCAGTTCCTAACTAATCGTCTGATAAATATAAATATTATATTATTTGTGACTTTAAGAAATTAATAAACCTTCTGCCATTTAAATATTATAGATTCAATTATTGTACTATTGTACAAACAATCTGAAACACATGAAATATTCTTGTACAATCAAGATATACCAAATAAAGTTGTGTTGTATAAAGGATTAATTTTCGTAATAGTTTCTGTACTCTTTCTTTTTTTTTTTGCTGGATAGTCAAGTATTCCCACACACCTGCTCCGGTTCCTATCAATTACGTATACTAGCCCCCACCAACCCTATTCTCCTGAAGAGTCATGCGTACAGCAAAAAGAAAAAAACATGAATAACTAAACAACAAAAAAGTCTTACAAATTTTTAATACAGTGAAATGTTTTCCGTAGAACTACCACAAACGAGGAACCACGTGTATAAATGACCTTGGTGATATAGTTCTCACCTCTTAGTTCCGGTACGACAATAGGGTGTAATGGATACTCAGGTGAATTGTCAATCAGACGTTCATATGATCAGAACTAAATCAGGTGTGATATGAACAGACTTTTCATCAGATCAACAAAAAATAAGAAATGGACTGGGTTTTTTCGTAGGTCCGAACACCTCCAGTGCACTTCATAGCTTCCCTTTCACGACGCGTGAGCTTGTCCCCCAGATCAGCACGTCCACCAACCAAGCTCTGCGCGAGTCACCTCCCTCTTCGATATAGTCAATATGATATGATAATTCTACTAGGCCCGATGCAACAACTCTATCCCCACGACACAGAACTATGAGTGATATCATGGCGATAAAATTTCCTTGCAAAATATGATGTACTATGAAATCAATCAACTCCTTTTAACTAAATCATTATCAATCCACAACATATGCAACAAATCTAAAAATCTCAATCAATTCATTGTATGAGTAAAAAACATTATTTCACATTATTCATTAAAATATGTGCGGAAATGGACGATGACTACATGTTATCACGACGACTACGAACTGAAAGATGTAGTTTAATAAACGTATTAAATTCCAAGACCACATTAAATGTAGCATTGGAATTTATTTCTTTCAAATCACAAAGATGTCATTATCTAAATTAAGTGATAAATTTATACGATTTATGTTATGTGAGGTAACACCAAAATACGAGAAAATACCTCATATTTTAGCATTTTTTATCGTTTTTTTGTGTAATTTATTACCTATTTAAATTTTTGGTATGACGGGAAAACATTGCTTACTTTCGAGAACAATGATCCATGATAAATAATGAAATACGAACGATTATCATACTGTATTTTGTTTCTCGTTTGATTCCTGGTAGTGTTATCAATTCTGAAATCCTTACAAATCTGTTGATCTAGCGTCGATCTACGTCGTATGCACCTCTCGTCTCTCAAACTTCACAATATGGAAAACGTAAATGACTCCCACGCAAAAATTATGTCATCACATCAGGTTGAATCATTAAGATTAATCAGAAGATAACATGGTTATTTTGATATCTTCCATGACACTTCAGGGGGACGAGAGAGATTTTAATCTCTCCAGATTAATTCGATCAGACAATAATGTCATCGCATTATGTTTCATCAGACAAACTTATTAGACCGTGAGTAGAACATCCAGAAACATCAAATATCTAGGTTCTTCACTACTACAAGATTCTCTATACTTTCTCAAGGATACGTTTCTATTCATAAAATCATATATTGAGACAAATATGAAGCTCACAATAATACAATGGAATAAAATAACGTGTGTTCTTCTCATAGTTCATGTATTGTTTATCACAAATACATGGGCAATTCATACAAAGAAACTAAATCAAGATACTCCATCCTCAAGGGCGTTAATATCTGTAGCTAGACATATTTTGCCACTGGCATACCGTATATCAACAGAGTGTTTACATGTTATGTGCCTCTGCAAAAACTCAGAAGTTGCGGTTCAGATCTCCGAAGTCATTCAAAGAGAACTAGGTTGGACTGTATATACTATGAGTAATATTTCTTCCTCAGGAACACCGTTGTGTGCTGGCTTGGTTGTTGTAACAGATAATATAAACTTTCTACTACCGATTATTTCTTTAAGTGTGTACCCGTTTCACTCTTTCATAGTGAATTTTTAAGTGAAAATTATTAAATATGTCTGTACTTTCTTGTCCCACTTAGGTTCTAAACCACGTAATTATTCATCTGTCATTGCTATACACTTAGGGGAATTTGAAATTAAAAGCTTAATCTCACCAGAAGAAACGTTAGTGGTCTTACTTGTTACCAAGGACGAAGATAACGATTATGTCGTAATTAACATGCACAACCATGAACTATTAGCGCGCTGGAACTCAGTAAGTAAATTTCGATTGGCCCCAAGAATACCGCCAGCTCCTTGGTTGTATGGATTAAATAAATCAAATTTATGGGCAGGTAATATTGTCCCAGAGAAAATTTTATATTTGCCCAAGACAGGTATTCGAGTCAGCATGTTTCAATGTCCTCCCTTTGTCATCTATCGCAATGCCAGTCTTTATGCCAAGGATTTCCAGTTTTCTGTTCAAGGAATTGATGGCATTGAAGTCCGCATTATAAAGGCTATTGTGCATAATTATCCGGTAATATTTATGGGAAAAGACCAATATAATAACAATTCTGACACGTGGAAAGCAGTTTTGGAAGATGTAATACATAGAAGAGCTGACATGGGAATATGTTCCTTATGGATGGCAGTACGCAAGTTCGAAGTAGTCGATATGTCACAACCATGGACAAAACAAGATCTGACCTTCTTGGTTCCTAAACCAACTAAGGTAAAAAAAAATTCATTTTTAATGACATTTAAAACATTTTTTTTCAGTATTTTATCCTTTCCGATATCATTAAGAAGTATCCAATCTGATCGGCATTTTTCGTGTGAGGCAATGACCCTCCACGACTGGTATACACTGTAGTCTGGCTTTCTACGTGATGCCAATTCCATATTTATTTTGCTACAATTGAGACTTTTATCTGGATGGATTTATAGAAATAATTGTAATATTATTTCTGTACCAGTATTTACTGCCGCATTTCCGTCCGCAGTACTTAACTTCTATAAAATGTATTCTTAATAAAGTTGGTTTATACAAAACCAACCTTCTCTATATTCATTATGATTCTTTTGTGAAATTATAAAAATGAACCCAAAGAGTGAAAGTTAGTTAATCGTGTGTTTTAAAAACAAATTTCCAATAAAATTATGGAACAAAAACAATTCTTGAGGCCACCCATATTAATAAATAAATTAATAAGTTAAGTTTAGATTGTGCATCGATGAGTTTCAAAAATACGAAGTTCAAGTATCATTCACACTCTTCAGAGTCTCGTGGTGAAATATTGGTCCCGACTAATATAGAATGTCCGACAAGTAAGAGGGTAAGAGGTAACTTACAATATCAATTATAAATTTTTAAACCTTTTATAGGTAAATTACTGCATTTCACTTCACAAAATTTCAGCCGGAATTTTCGCCTTCATCAGGCGTTTACATAAATAATGCAGTATCCCAGTAGCATGCCAAGAATGTAATTGTGTAAATTTCAATAGTATACGTAACCCAACTGTATCTTCATGTTATATACAGTCACCTAAAATATTGTGATCATTATTTATTTATGGATATATGATTAGTAAATTTTTTTCTTAATCAAAAAATGCAGGATGTTCCTAAGTACTCGTAGTATTAGAAATCTAATCAAACTTTAGGAATCTGTGATTTGATCATTCACGAAATTAATATTATATGAGTACAATACCCATTGAAATTTATATAAGACAGTTTAATTAATAAAATAAATAAAAATTGCTCTCAGCTGAATATTAGTGGGTGTAAAGGTTCATCCGTCAATGTGACGGGCAACGCTAAAATTCACTGAGAACCATATTTAGGGTGTCAACTGACGGTCTTATCTCCCCTATAAATACAGCTAACTTCGTAGTTTCGTCTCTCTTAAATACATTGAAATTCAGTTGCATGTGTTTCATAAAACATAAAAAGGTTTCATGTTATATTCTGTTTTATTTATGTTACCGACATATCCTCTCTTCTCTACACCAGATTATATTTTTTTGGTTAAAAACTACCTCAAAAATTAACCCATAAATTCTGAAACGGTTTGATTTGTAATTTTTTCTTTCAACAAACCCAATCTTCATTCACCTTTATTTTCACCGCGGGTGATACGATTGACTCGCGTTTTTTTGCTGATTATTTAATACTACTAGTAAAACTAAGAATATTGGAATATAAACTAACAAAAATGCAAAACTACCTTCCGTTAAACATGTTACGTCGAATGAAAATGGGAGACGGGACCGGGGATCGAACCCGGGACCTTGAGCTTTGCGCGCTCATGCCGACTGCGCCATCCCGTTCGCTACCCGTGCCCGTCTACCATTCTCATTCAACTTGTGAAACCCAAAGACCTCTGAGGTGGCCTCGTAGAGACTAAACTCCTCATCTGAGGCGACTCCCTTAGGAAGTACTTTATTTGGGTAGTATTTTCCATTTCTGGTTCACAAACATAGAAATCTC
>NNCF01127365.1:771682-798415 GCA_002313205.1 Laupala kohalensis
CGTCTCCCATTTTCATTCGACGTAACATGTTTAATCTGTTACCTAGCGGTGAGGTTCACCGCAATCTAAGAGATTTCTATGTTTGTGAACCAGAAATGGAAAATACTACCCAAATAAATTACTTCCTAAGGGAGTCGCCTCAGATGAGGAGTTTAGTCTCTACGAGGCCACCTCAGAGGTCTTTGGGTTTCACAAGTTGAATGAGAATGGTAGACGGGCACGGGTAGCGAACGGGATGGCGCAGTCGGCATGAGCGCGCAAAGCTCAAGGTCCCGGGTTCGATCCCCGGTCCCGTCTCCCATTTTCATTCGACGTAACATGTTTAATCTGTTACCTAGCGGTGAGGTTCACCGCAATCTAAGAGATTACTACCTTCCGTAATACATTTTGTCTCCGACCTTCACGAGTATTTCGATAAAATGAGATGATCTCTTGTTTTGCATCCCAAGAATAAAATACCTTTCTTTCCTTAACGCCTTTTCATTTCTCACTAATAAACTTTATGTACTATTTTTGTTTCAGATATCTTTAGCACGAGCTGTTTATTTGTGTATGGAGCAAAATACGTGGTACGCCGTAATCGGTTCTTGGACTTTATCAACATGTTTTCTATGGACTGTAGCTAAGTTTCTTCCCTCTCAGACACTTTCAAATAGGGACTTACTTTTCAAAAACGGACACTACTGCTTATTGAGTTCGTCGCGAATTCTCAGCATGAATTCTATTCCCGCATTACCCAGTCATCAGGCTCTTAAAAGTATTTTAGTTTCGTGGTCTCTGTTTAGTATGTTAGTGACAACCTGCTATTCAACGGGATTCATGTCCCTCCTAGCATCTTCGCCTCATTCTAAACCTTTTGATTCATTTGAAGATCTTCTGCCTGCTGGTATTTATTGGGGAGAGAAATTTAATTTTCTTCAGAGACTCGTTAATGATACGGGTAATCCAGTTTTGATTGACTTCAGTAAACGATTCCAGTTTGTACATTCTTTAGATGAACAAGAAATTCGAATTAAGAGAGGGAATTATGCAGTGTTCGTAAAAATTTTGGATCATTATGTCAGTGGCTCAGAACTCCTGACGTCTGCGTCAAGACGACGTCTGAGAGCGATGAAAGAATATTTGTTTAAATTCTATGTGAGTTTTGCTTTGCAGAAACAGTCTTGTATTAAGGGGTGGATAGATTATGGTCTACAACGACTTGCTCAAGCAGGATTAATTCAGTATTGGGTGGATGATGTTATTCGTAAATTAGGACATCGTTATATGCAATACTTTTTTACATTGCATGATTTTTCACATCAAAATTCTCAAGCTGCTTTAACAATGACGGCTCTGCAAGGTGCTTTCTATATATTAATCATCGGTTATTGTATTTCAAAAGTTGTGTTGTTGCTAGAAATAGGATCGTCTTTTTATTTAAAAAAGAGGGATGAAAAATAAAAACAGAATTGCAAAATTAGTAAACGAAGTGGATGGATTTAGATTTCAATTGGTCATATTTTTCTCTAGTAAAAGTGATAATATTGTATGCGATGTTTATCTACTAGCAATATTTTTTCTCACACTCATCACACTTATTTTATTTATGTTTTATGAGTTGTACATAAAATTTTCTTTAAAATGTATAATGTAATTGACTCCCAACAAATATGTGCCCTACACGATAACATATCTTGTTATGTTAATTTTTAATTTGTTTTGTTTCATTCATACCAAAATTATTTCTCTTCTGAACGTTTTTGTACGCGTTTTATTTCAAACATTAATTTACTATTCATCTTTTCTTTTAATTTTCAAACATTCCAATTCTTCTTTCCAATTTTATTTCGTATCATATGAGCTGTAATAAATCAAATTGTTTAAATATTTATTGACGCAATAAAATACTTATTTGAATATTTATAAATAATATCTTTTATCAAAATGCAGTTACAAACTGCATATGACTGAAGGACAATACAATACATAAAATTCTCGTTACTGGCTACCCGCGTGTGGTTGTGTTAGAGAACCTATGATACACAAAGATAGCTCGCGAAATTCTGTCATAAGAACCCTCTAAAAACGGAACTTACCTGGAGAGACTTTTGAAGCATAGGTATTATTTTTATTGATTAAACGTAACATTTAAAGTTTTTAAGAAAGTTTTATGTCTGCTTAATTGATCGAATTTCAAATTCATATTGAATTACAGCAAACGTTTTAATAACATGTCGAGGTTCGGTGGTGGTAGTATACACAGTATTGCATAAATAATATGTAGTAATTCTATCCAGTTTCAACACATAATTCCTTAATTCACTTATTCCTAGTCTAAATCTAACTTCCAAAGAATTTACAGCTATTAGTTAACTTAGCTATAAGTCAATATCCTGGTATAATTATCACCAAAGCAGACACAAGCTCCACTGTTATCATTATGAGATGACATTGATGAAGCTCACTAAATGTGATCAGTCTTTCTTTTCTTATCCTACTCCGGACATCCACGAAAGAATTCTATTGTTTTTTAAATCCCAAGGACCATCTGAAGGACTCACTCATCAATACATCATAGTTCTTTCACCTCCAAATTTTCAAACTCCTCAATTTTATCTTCTACCTAAAATTCATAAAGAACAATCTAGATCTCACCATTATTTCTAGCATCAATAATCTTTCTGAACGCATTTCATCTTTCGTAGATTTTTATTTACAACTCATAGTGAAAACATTACCATCTCACATCAAAGACCCTTTTCATTTCCTTGACATTCTTGGAAATAGTGAACTACCAACAAATCAAAATATACTTTTAGTCACCGTAGATATTAGAGGAGGCGCATTTACAGGGGCAAGCCTCAAGCATGTAACAGAGGACGTAAATTATTAGACATAATATATTTTAACTAGCCATTTCCTCTCCACCAATTTAGCTCAGTACACTAATACAATATTAATAAAACGTAAAATTTAGGACAAAGCATATATACTCTTTCAACTACGATGTTCCAACAAAAACTATTATTCTCTAACGCAATACTATGAAATAAGAAAGAAACTTTCTTGAAGAAAGTGTAGTAACTTCATAATACAAAAACTACAAAACCTTAATAAAAAGACAATTTTCAAATGAACAAATTTGCTTAAAATGAGGTAGATGTATGCACTCATTTAGTACCACGATTACATAAAATTAAAACTATTTAATTATGACATATACGCAATATAAGTGTGACCAAGAACATTAACTAATTTAACTAACATAACTGCCTTACATATTTTCTCAAATAAGTTAACACATCACAGAATATTCAAAAAATTCCTCAAACATTACCTTCAATAAAGCTGATTTTAGTAACCATTCATGAAGCACAAGTACAAAATATACTGGAATACTTCAATTTATGTACATTGAGTAAAAATTTACTCCAAGACCGTTATTGCAATGTACAATAATACCGCCGGAGCATGGAGCTTCAGATTCAACAGCTCAACTGCTGCAGCCGACAACCGTTGCAGAACGCCTAGACCACCGACTAAATCCACACTAGACACTTGATTGGAGAACCGCGGCCAAAGTTTACAAAATTCAATGAGTGGCAGCTGCTCCTGTAGTTAGCTCTGGACTCTCCGTTTAATTGTGTGAAGCCCCGAGTGCGTCTAGAGCACTCTGGGCTAGGGAATTATAAATACCAGTATTCGCATGCGCCATGTTGATCTAACGGAGCTGGCGACCTTACGGGATATGTATATCCGGAGACCGCTTTGAAAAAATATTTTACATTAGTTTTATTGTTAATCAAAGAAGTGCAGTAAAGAAATATTATTTATCTGGAGAGGTTAACATTAGTGTCTACAAATAAATATGCATTATAGTGTCTTCAAGTTTTTTTTCGGATATCTGTTGACGAATAGGAAAGTATACATTTGAATACATTTTAGTTAACATATCATTCCTGAAAATCGTTATCAAATTTATTCATGAGTATTTTATACATTTATATATATAAATAATATTTGTAGCTTTTCATTTCTATGTCTCAGTTCATATAGCTGTGGCGTTTGAAAAGTTCACTCTCTGCGGCTAACAATCGTACTTGTAATACTCGGATACAGCAATCTAGATTCTATCTACTAGATACAGCAATCTAGACGCTGTTCCCCCAAGAATTCACGATGTGTCTAGTAAATAAACTCACACTGATCTGAGCCTTACTAACATTCGTTATCGTGATCCATAGTTGACCCATTCGACAACTACATACATATAACTGTTTAACAATCATTATTTTGTTAAATATTCTAATTGCCAATTCAACTTTTAACATAGACCTATAGAGATCCTGCTGAAATTCATAAATATATAACCTATAACAGGATATAATATGTTGACATAATTTCACATACAATAGTACAGTATAATACTGATGTAAAATTTGTCTCATATATTGAATTACATATGTACTTCCTACTAATGAAGTGGACTACGTGAAGCATTTATGGGATTACGAAATGAGTCGTAATACCGATTTTCAATGGCTTTATCATCTTCGGAATTCTAATAAGATTCACATATCAAAATTAATAATATGTAAAATGCATTTTCTTACTTTGAAACAAAATGTTGTATTATGTACTTCAGTACGTAATGTATTAGGTACTCTAATGACGCAATTTGACTTGACGCTCGAACTTCCAGACTTCTTGGTTAAGTTTTGACACAAATTCATGCGATTATGAAAACTAAAAAATAAATCAAATCGTAATATTTCCGTATCATGATCAGACTCAGGAACTATTAACAATTTAATTACTATATTCTTTCTCATCGATAAATTGTCAAAAGAAGATAAATTTTCTAAATGAAAGCGGCGCTACTCCTATGCTTGCAAGCGAAACGTCATATTTTTGACACCATGTTTGATCCAGTATGGCACATGCCTGGGCACACTCTAGAGACGCAATCTGGTGAAGCCTCGTCAGCAGCGACACCCACGACAAAAGTGTAAATCTATGGAACACTATGGACCGTGGCCTTATGTTTATATTGGTTGTTATGAAATGTGATGACTAATTCAAACCATATACAATTCTTAAAGAGAGAGTTCATTTTGTTCGTTCTTTAAAGCCGCTATTTGTGTGTGTGTGTGTTATTTTCTTTTGGTTCAGTTCCACGAGAATTTAGGAAATATGAACATTTTGAACATTTACAATCATAAATATTGGAATCAGTGAGTAATAATGCAATACATTTTGACATTAGAGATTTAGTGAAGTAGAACTTAGTATGTGTATGAATTGGTAGTTTATTAAATTTCAAATTATGTTGTTTGAATTAGTATTTGGTAACACCACTGTATTTTCTGTTGCATTTGAAAGTATTCTCATCTGATGTATTGTTAAAGTTTATGTTCTCCTCACGTGCGTCAAAATAGATATAAACAAATGTTTTAATGTGTTTTAAAATAATTATCTTGAAAATGATAATACCAATGTATTTACAAATATGTTGTATCAATTTGTCATAGCGATTAAAGTGCTCTTGACCTATATATGGTATTTCATAGTGCCATTTGTCGCTTTTCATTTTCTCATGCTTAAGATTCAAATATTTATTATAATATTAGTATTTCAGATTTTTGATTGTGATATATCAAGGTGAAATTGTACATTGCTCATTGTTTCATTAACTTTACAGGAGAAATGATATGAATTAATTCTAAATAAATATTGAGAACAATAAAATTATAGGAGACCTACGAGGAGGAGGATTGATTGGAATGAACAGTGAGAGTAGAGAAGGCGGTGGAGTAATACTGATGGGGTACCTATTGGTTGTATTTTGAACTACTAGTTAAATTAAGTGGCAGCCATCCATAGAGTTAAATATAAATAGAGGCAACCGTCTCTGCTGTAGATTGTCCTTGATAACATGAGACAGAAGACACAGAGATGTCACCTCTCGCTCAAACATCCGCTTTGAGGGAGTAAGGTGATACTGTGCAACGACTGGTGAGCAGAAGTCAGCAGTCAGTGAGGGGAATCGAGTTCCCCCGCCTAAGACGATGTGCGAGAGAGACAGAGATTTCTCTAATCGTTTTCCTCTCCGGACAACCGGCGCTTAAGGCTGTTCGGTCTATGTATACTCCTGGAATTATAAAAGGGCTCTGAAAAATATTCTAAGTCCCGCGCTCTTGGAGATTTGGAACCGTTAGGTTTGCAACGCCACGTCTCTGCGACGGGGGAAATGCTCCTCACTTGTTCGATCAATCGTAGGCAAACTTGAAACTGCTTCCATATTTGGCGGACCAATAGAAGATTAGTACTGGCGAACATACCCCTATTAAATCTTTCGAGAGAATGTTTTATTACGCCGCTATTATAGAAATATTTTGTAAATTTTTTACATATTTTGGACTCCCATACCAAAAAATATTCTGTATATTCTCAACTTCAATAAACTTTATTATTCTCTATATTTAAATGACACCTCAAGATTCGGTGTCTCACAACGCCTTCCTAGAGAATATAAAAAATATAGTTTCAGTAAAAAACTTTGCGTCTTACTGTAAAAAAAGAGTTTTTATCATAGAATTTGGATATCATCGCAACATATCGTATGGATTTTTTAAAAATTCGAATCAGGAATTACTTATAAATATTCCTATAATTTCTGAACTTTATACAGTGGCGTGAAGAACTCAAAGCTAATTGGCATGAATTGATGTGTATTGTCTATCGTAATTTCACACAATTTGCAACTCTTTTATACTATTCTTATATATCAATCGGAATTCAAGAATTATAGAAAATAATTGTATAAAATATGAATGAATAACACTGAAGGTTAATTCTAATGATATTAATAATGTTAAACCACTTAAAAAATTAAAAAATTACATCTACTAGAAATATATTCATCCAAGATATAACCCTTCCACTGAGATAGTGCAACATAAAACAACATGCTCAGAGAGTAATAGTACCCAAAAAATAGATTTCAATAAATATAACAAAAACACAAATTACTTTTATTAAGATATCCAAATTAAATTTAATTGTATTCACACAGATTGACTAAGATAAACACGCAAGAAAACATCGCATTTCAATTATGGTAAAGTTAAGTAATTTATCAATACGAGAAAAATGTTCCAGAATATAGTATAAAATAAATATTAATATTGCATTTAATTGAGTATCTCTCATTCTCTCAGATATCAATTTCATCATTTTCTCTGTTTTCCTTTTTTCTTTTTCCTTTCATACTTTCTTCTTTCTTTTCTTTTTTATTTCTTTCCTTATTTCCTTCCTTCTTTCTTTTCTTCTTTCTTTCTTTCTCACCTTTTTTCTATTTCTTTTCTTTCTTTCGTTGTTTCTTTCTTGTTTTCATTCCTGTACACTTATATAAAATTCAGGGAAATTAATTATAATTCATTCACATTAATATCGAAAGAGTACCACTTCTATTCTTCACAATAAAAGAATTCATTTGATACTTATATAATAATAATAACAACTCATACTTCATTTAAAATGTTAGCATCGATATTCAGTATTATTCATTGATTTCAATAGCAGGGGACGAACATAGTAATTTAGATGTATTATTTACAAGTATATAACTTTTTACGAACCAACATGGATATTTATATTTGTAAAAATAAACGTAGTAATTAGACATTAAGCATAATATTTATAGTAAATTAAAAAAGCAGCGAGGCAGTTGACAAGGTCTCAGAATTTCAGATTCAGTGTCATAATTTAAGAACTTGTTATTTTAAATCTAGAAATCTCTAATTAACAAACTTTTTTACCGTCAATAAGGGGTGTTGAGCGCAATTTTGACGATAGTTCTCGGTCTTCCCCGTGGCGCGCTGGGATGCATCTAAGGTAATAATTGGGTTTATGGGAGTGAACTATCTGTACCTTCTATAATCTGTGATCTCACCTTCCTCAACCAGGGCTGCCACCCACTTCGAAAAGCGTGATAATGCCATCATGAGTTCAAACTTCAAAATTGATTTTTGGAAATTTTTGAGATTTTTACTGAAAAGAATTGCATTTTCAAAGGGTGCTATTTACAGAGGATGCAGACATAAATGTCTTCCTTTTTACGAAAATCAACAAATGTCGAGCTGGAGTCGATTCACCAGCATGCGTTTTTGGTTAACTTTGTAAGAAACATAAGGAAAAAGTAAAAATGAATTCCACCAATTTAGTGTTTAGAATGATGAGTATTTTGACGTTTGTTGCACTTAAAAATTCTTTTCCAGTGAAGAGATATCGACATGTATATTCTACCTTGTGCCAACCCGCAAAAACCCGAATTTTTGAATCAAAATTTAAAAAACTGGAGGGATGCAATTAATTTTTTTTTACACTTTCGGAGGGTTCTATATAAGAAGAGTGGAAAAACTCCTTCATTTGTCCAAAAATGAAAAAAATGGGCTGGTGTAAGGGCGGTGGAAGGTAATCTATCTCGCGTAAGTAATGGAGTCGTGGTTGGAGAGAACGACTCTCATTTCTTTGGATTCGTTCGTTCTCAAAAGTCGAATTACGATCCAACACGGTGAAACGTTTTGTTCAGGCATTGATCCTGCATTGATCAGCCATATTCATAATTCATGGATACGCACTGGATACGCATGGATAGATCCTTTTATGACATTCCTGTATACCTTTGATACAAACTAAAGCAGTATTTATCCGTTTTCTTCGAAAAAAAAAACTTAAAACCCCGCTTGTACTGATTTTCCCTCGACTTTACACGATCTTTAATATTTCCTGTGAGAACATTTTGTCTTGTAACTTATCGTGGCTGTATCGTGGTATCAATAGTGAACTAGTCAAGGTCAAGATGTTTGGCATGTGAAGTATTCTCAATGGTACCTCGAATGAGTTAATCATGTTTTTCTATCGTCATCTATTGAACGAAATCATGTATTATGTTCAAACTGTGTCATGTTCTTTTCTTTATAATGGTTGAATCGTGCGCTTCATTGATTGAGCTGGTGACGAAGTGTATTGATGCTCACTGTGTATACTTATTGTAAGTTGGAATATTTAATTGAATGCATATAGTATCATAATTTTACTTCACCTAACAGAGTTAATTACGCATATATCTCATGTACTGATGTGTATGGGAATAACATCCATCTCACTTTTCCCAAACTAACCGGGTGCTTCCGACTTACGTTTTCAATACGTTCAGGAAACTAATGACGATGTAGAGCATGATAAACTCAGGAAAGATTTTAAGATTAATTAATAACTATGCATTTTGTGTTGAATTGTTAGTGCCATGACGTTTGTCGGGTTAGGTTAGGTTTCGCATTCACGGTTATTAAAGCTCGTACTTTTAACTTTAATCTGCAATATAGTGTTTCTGTATATGTGAATGACTATAAAAGTTTGATTGAAGTACTTGTCAGTTGTCAATTTTTCAGGCTGCGTTTTTTTCCTGACTTTCCCAATTATGAATACATTAACCTCACATCGAATGTGTCAAATCGACAGAGTGTAATTTTGCCTCGGGAAAATTTTATAAAAGTTGGTGTTTCTCCACGCTTTGGAAATTTATTTTAAATAGTGCCAAAATGTTTTTAACACATTTTAAGCTCTGTGTTTACCTACCGTACAAGCAATTGTAATAGCTTTTGCCATTGTATTTTGTCTTATATGGTATTTTTGATTCAGTTTTAAATACATTCCTTTAATTTTCTGTTATATCATTTGATATATGTACTAACTATTAAATTAAATTATCATGTATATATTTATTATTGTACTGGTATATTTAAATGTTAACCATGTGTAGATAACTTTGCAAACAATCTACCTCTGTAAATTTATATCTGTAAATATTTTTGTGCATTTTATTTTTGTTGTGTAATATTTTTTGCTGCTTATTTAGTGTAGATTTATATTGTTTACATTTGTTTGATACGTTTCATTTTTAAGTAGTTTGGAAGATATGATGGTTAAAAGGCAAAAAAGTAATTGACAGTGGAATGCTGCCTATTTGCTTGTGGTTTAACATTATTTATTGTTCAATGTAAGTAAATATAATACATCATTTAATAATTGTTACCTTATAATTAAGTTGTTTTAAGCTACTCTTTTCACAGTATATTTATTTCTTAGTGTTTTGAACCCATTACTGTTGAAAACAGTCAACCATATTCTTGGAAATTTCATGCTTGGGTAAGTTTTCTTTGCCTCTTCTGTATTTTCAGAGCCATTGAAATATTTTCTCTGTGATATGAGAGGTGAGACTGCGATACACCACAATGGAAATGATACTATCAGGAATCACTGACTTCGTTATGATCCTTAGAAAATGGGAGGAGGAACATATCTTAGAAAACTATGATCCTTTGCCCACAGTGATTAGGTAAGTTAAACTTGGTGTATGTTTTTTTTATTATTCTATGCTTACAATTTATACTAAATTTATCTTTTGAAATAATATCTTCATATTTATTAGACTTGCCAAGATAATTGAGTCCCAAACAAATGTTTATTTGAAAACAAATCCTGATCCACTTGATGAACGTCATCCATCTCGGATAGATCCTGATCAAGCTCTTGGCCACATTTTAAAAATCTTTAACAGAAAACGTAATTTTATGAATAAGGTGAGTTTAATAATATTTCTGTGTAATTTTTTATTTGAAGTTCTAGTAACACATCCTCGTTTTCAGCTGGTGAAAGATTATTTTAGGGACAACTATTGGACTGAAAATGGCTATCCCAATAAGGATCCAAGGGAGTTATTTACTGCTATATGCAGATTGTTGTTGGATGTTATGCCAGACCCTGAAACATGTACTCGATTTCTGGTGTGTACTATTTCTTCTCAATTCTTTTCAATATTTTTTTAAAAATTAGAATTCTTTTTTAACTCTTTCTTATGGAGGCTATTTTTTTTAAAAAAAATTTGTATATTTCATTTAACCTACTATGCCATAAGTTATAATTCATTTATTTGAAGTAGTTTGTTTACTATTCCCTCTGTGGGCTAGGTATAATTCTTTTTATTATGAATGTTGGTTCCATGCGTGCTATATTAACATTGCTTTCTCTTAACTAAACTTTTCTTTCTTGAGATATTCGTAAAGAGTTGTTTTTTTTTTCAACAGAATTGGCTGTTATTTAGCACAACTCTCTCCAATTTGTTTCTTGTGTGTTTTCTATCATTCTATTAAAATGTCACAAATATGAATTTGTGAAAAGCTATTTTGTGTGTGAACAAAGTAAAAATGAAGAGGGAAATGTATTTCTGAGTGATCATTGTATCTATTAACAATTGTGGCTATGGGTATTCAATTTGAGGAGTAGTACAATGAGAAATACTCCAATGGGAAATTTTATATGCGAGATGATTTCTATCAACAATACACTGCTGAAATGCTGGAAATGTGTGATGTGCCTGGAATGTGATCGACTTGGAACCATGCAGATTTGTTCCAAAATTTAAGTCAATTGAATTATGTTAGAATTTCATGTCCATTAATTTGAAATCACAATGAATCTCAAGGTGTTTTATTTAAATTTTGATTTAGATTTCAAATATGTTGTTCTTGTTGTCATTTATGATTGAGAGTGTGTACAAAAATTGTTTTTTTCTGCTTGTCCGAATTTTCTGTCTTTCCTTTGCAATTATCCCGAATTTTTACCCTGAAAACTTTTCCAGAACCATAACAAACAAAACAAAAAAAGAATTATGTATATCCTTCATTCAAATTGTGAGTTATGGTCTTGAGTTCATACAAAATTCCCATAGAAAGAAGCACTTTCAGTTTTTCCTGAATTTTCCAATTTTCCGGGCAACTTTTCGAATTTTTCTTTCCCTATAAACCTTATTCTGATTTCTACAAACATTTTATTTTTAATCTGCCAAATCGGTCCAGCTGTTCTCAAGTGATGTGCTTACCAACGAACAGTATTTAATTTTTATTTGTATAGATGGCATCGAAAGCAAGTGCACAGTCATGGACTGAAGAATCAAGCATGACCCTTATTTCATAATTATCAGAACTTCAATCAAATAACACAATGGAATCCTAAAAGCACACAAGAAATCCAGCATGGTTTGAGTGGGAAGGAAGAGTCATGAAAAAATATTTGATCAAAAGAGACTGTTTTAATTCTTATATTTCGGAACCTTTCAAAAAATCTGATGTGATACTGTGCAAGTTCAGCACATATGTGGGTTAAATACTTTCAGTGAAGTTGTGAACTAGACTAATTGGTGACGATTCAATTGAATTGTTTCTCTCAAGGAGGTCTTAACGTTGCTTGCTGAAGGGTGATTTCATCCAAGGATTATAAATTATTGTTGCTGAAGGTGGAGCTCAAAATGGTGCATACAATCAATTTTTGTATTAAAAGTGTATTGTTATGAATTTGTGAAATTTGGTGCTGCATTTATGTTGTTGTTTTAAAATCAGTAAGTAAAATTATTTTGATCTTTCGGCATAGATAATTTTATTTTTTCCTTAGTAAATAGAGATTGGTGTAACAAGTAAAAGAAATTCCGGGCAATGCCAGGTAATCAGCTAGTAGTATAATAAGTGGGGGGGACTATATTCGGGTAAATATGGTAATAAACTTGAGAAGTATCCTGTAATTGAAATACAAAGTTGGGTTTCTATGTTAATATGGTGTCTATGTATATTTGAGTACCTGTTGCCTGTAGTTACTATTACTCTCACTGTTTTCAACTGTTGAGTATTCGAGGCTTGCTTTCTTTTTCTCTTATGATACTGTGTAAATGTTTAAGAAAACTGGCAGTGTATTCTTGATGTTTCTGCTCCATGATTGTATAGTATACAATAGTAGTAAAACCATAAATAAACTCACCATTAGTTTATTATAACACTATTGTGCACATTCTGTGTGCTTTATTTAAATAGGATTTTTATTTTCTTTCAGTCACCTGAGACAGATTCTATCATCCTCAGATTGTTTTCTTGGGCTGACAAATCTGAAGAACCTTTACGAAGTTATGCAACAGGGTTGCTCGCAGCTACAATGAAACTCCAAAATAGAGCTTTTCATTTTAGGTTCGTTATTGTAAAATCATGAAGTTCCTAACGGTGAAGTCTACAAACAGTAATTAATGAATTAGTGTGTGTACACACTAACTGTTTCACTTGGAAGTATGAGTTTCAAATGAATCCCTTCACCTTCTGCTGATTATAACAGGTTTATGTTCTGGAGGTACCTGGCCAATGTGTGCAATTTCATACCAATCAAGTTCCCATTGTCATCGTTTGCTTATGGATTAAAATTTTGCCTCGTTTTCTTTTTTTCTCTTTTTTTTCTTTTTCATAATTAGGTATTTGTCTTTCAAATAATACAGGGCTTTGGTAATTTTTTCATTTAAACTCAGTGATCCTGATGTTCTCTATCTTTAATTCTTGTATTTTGGTTTGTCAAGTGTTCAATTTAGTGTAATCCTTACAGTTTGAAAATGGATTTTTGTGTGACTTTGTCTTCCATTTTTTTAAAAGTATCAATGGCTGTACATTTGTTCATTGAAAGTGTTCAGGGGTATGTACATATTTCAGTTATACAGATTTTCTTAGTTTCATTGTGTTCATTTTTCTGTTGCATTCACAGTATGGATGTTGGGTTGTTTTTTGGGATTAATTGTATTCTATTTCTACATAATCTTGCCTAGCATGAAAACTGTTATGTGCAATTTTTCCTTCAAAGCTCGCAAAGTAACTCCTTTATACTTCTTGGCTTCTATTATTACATTTAATATTTCCTGGAAAATGAAACTTTTCCTAATTTATGCCATAATAGAGAAAATAAAGTTTGCATGAGTAAAAGTCCCCATTTGTACTTGAGCAATCGTTTGATTCAGGGAAAACTATCCCAAGGAAATGTAAGATTTGTTCGATTGAGTGGTCACATAACTTACAGTATTCAACCCTGTCCCAACAGCATATTTAGATTCCCTCTTACTGTACAGTTCCTTCCCCCATTTTAGACAAAACATTGTGTTTTCGTTGGTTATTCATATGTCCACTTAAAGACCTGGAGCCTGGTATACTAGTACACAATGATTCAAATTTCCAGTGCCAGTCAGAGGCAGTACAATTCTGATCAGTGCTGTATTTCTAGCAAGGAAGCAAGTAAATTATAATGTAATACCTGAATAAAATTAATAAAATTTGGTTGCTAATGAATAAAGATGAATTGGAGTACATCCTTCTATTACTAGGGTGTATGCATAACTGGGATTCAGTCATGATAGGCTAGCAATGGAGATAAAGTTTCTTGTAAACATGTCCAGAAATGAACAAAAATTTATGGAAGTGTGTAAACAGATGATTTAATTTATTCAAGTATGAAGACTTCACTGTGTGGAAGGTTTTGAAGGTATCATATGTAACAGATATTATAATTTGGACCATTATAATTTTTGAAATTTTGTATACAATTTTGCCTGTTTGGAAATTCACATATTTCAATGTTAGGTTGGAACAATTTGAGATATATATATCGTTAAATAATATTGAATGTTTTATTATTTTTCCTTATGACATTTAAAGTACTACTTTTTTTCTTGTGTATAATTTTAGTAACTATGTATTAACATGGTATGACATTTTTGAATCTTATTTTCTGTTTTCTCATAAAAAAAACAGGGATCAAAATAATCTATTAATACCTATAATGATGCAGCGATTACATGAGCTTCAAACAGGACTTGCTAGTAAATATGTTGCACCTTTCTGTTCCTTTTCATCGCTTTTTGATTCTTCTGATTCAGAAGATGAGTGTGGGGAGAAAGGTGAGTGAATTATATTGTTTTAATACTGTGTATTCATTCTGATTTAATTATTTTCAAGAACTATTCAATATAAAAATATGTAAGAATAATTTTGTGAAGTGTAAGGCTTGAAACCTGATAAATAAACCTTAATTCCTCTTGTATGTCCTATGCATTCTCAGTCTGCTTTGAAATAAGAGTTGCGAGCTTTAAATTGGCAAGTGTGTTTAGGTGGTGTATTACTTTTCTCCTAGTAGAGAGACCATGGAGCTCTTACTCTTCTCAAACCACAAAATTACCTCAGGACAGTTTGATTAAGTTTTTAAGTTTTATCAGTAGCATAACTATCCCTTCTGGAGCCCTGGTTAATGGTCACATCGGGGCCCAGCTAAAAACATTTTGGGAAGCTTTTTCTTAAGAATTAAGCAATTTTACAAATAAATTAATGTGCAACCACTTTACTTGACAATGAAACCAGTTTAGATTCAAATTTATATTATTAATTGTACAGTTTGAATGGAATATTTTACTATGGGGCAGGACGGAGAAAAATGAAAAAAGTTGAACAATTGAAATTTTAGAAAATGAATATCTACAAAGTTGCTTTTATTTTACATGACACAAATTGTATTATACAGTAACTAAAATAAATTCTTAAGATTGATATAAGTAAGGATTTATTTAATTGTAGTACCTTGGGACCCCATTGAAAATTTTAAGTACTGCCTGGGAAACAAGTGTTTGAGGAAATATTTGTCTGTCTGTTCAATCACATGTTTCGTTATGCCAATTTATAAATGACACTATGTTCTTTTGAAACATTGTTTGAAATGACACCAAAGGGGACCCCTAACAAATTTCTGAAAGGAGGTAATTAAACATCATGAATATAACTTTTTTGCCCTTAAAAAATATGTTTATGGGACCCCTTGAGTCTGGGAACCCCAGGCAATTGCACCGGCCAAACCGGCAGTAGTTACACCACCTATTAAGTATTAATGCAAGCATGTACATTGAGTGTTCCTTCTGTAAATTCTTTTTGTATGAATGTGGATGAAGACATCTAATTCCTTTTCTTAGTAAAAGTGTATTTTGTGCCTTCAAAGATCTATAAAGTCTTTCAATTATGTGACAGTAAATAGAAAAACTTCCTTACAGAGGTGAAGAATAAATTAGAAGGTAATAATACTACTGAATCAGAAAGTAAAGTGGAAAGTAATATTCGGATCCATCCTGTTGATATACGAACTAGGCAAATGTTAGTTATGCGATACTTGGGGGCCATTGGGAAGTATCCTGAGGTGAGAATTACCTGGTTTGTTTAATTAATTTTGTTTTTCTTGTTATATTGATATATGTATATATTTTTTTCAGTTTGTTGACCGAGCTTCTGATTATAATGCTTTAGAACTTGTTTTTTATCATATTAACTTTAAAGAACCAGCAGATGCTCCTTTAACTTGTGAAGCTCTTAAATATCTATCTCGATTACTTAAATACAAACAGTTTGCAATAGAGTTCTTAAATATGAATGGACTGCAGGTATTTATTTTAAAGTAGCCTTATTGATCAATTAAAACATACTATTAAAAAAATTTAACTCACTTTTTTTTTTTTTTTTTTTTTTTTTTTTTTTTTTTTTTTTTTTTTTTTTTTTTTTTTGGGGGGGGGNTTTATATAGTCTTTCATGTAATCCAGAGGTTATGGATCGAGTGTGTTCATCTCCCCAAATATTATTAACTGCAATTATCAAGTAAGTTGAACAAATTCTTTCTCATGATAATTTTTGAGTATCAAATTAAAAAGTAATCAAACATCTCAATTATTATTTTATTCTGATTTTAATATTATTTCATTATTATTATTAGTATTTGTATTTAAGGTTATTCTGTACATGAAGAATACTAAATTTTATGTTAAAATTAAAGATTCAATATATTTTGTGGGGCACTGTCATATCAAAAAATCATGTTCCTTCCTACATTCTTTAAACCACCACTATCCCCCTGCAGAGAATATGTGAATGATAATACAAAAAGTAAAACATATCACGAAGTAAAAAAATTTCAAAATTCATAGTATAAAATTCACTTAACATTGATCAACATTTTTATATAATTTATAATTGATACATCTTATTGAAGCTTATAGGCAATATTGTACTGCCACCTATAAAGAATCAATTGTGTTGTTCTTATGTTTTATGGGAAATGAACTTAGCATGTTTGTGTGTTTCTTTGTGGCACTTTTTCATTATTCTACTTTTTCTATGTTTCTGTGGGTACATATATTAAATGATTGGATTATATTTAGTCAACAACCCCCCATATTTTAGTGTCTGGTAAACAAACTCTTGTTAAGCTGAACCTAAGAAAACCTTGTCATCATGAAAATGGATGGATGTTGCTTTTTAACTCTTGCATGATGTGGCAATTAAGTGAAAATTGGGCAACTCCAGATTTTTATTATTTTAGATCGATTTTGCAGTTCCTTTAATTCATTTTTCTTTATCCTTTGAGTTATTGGGAAACTCTGCGCTAAAAATTTACAAAAATAAATTTGGGGTATCTTAACTAAGAAAAGTTTTTATCAACAGATCTTTTGTTTTGTGTTTAAGGTGGGACCAGCACTCCCAAGTTAGTAAATTCAATGAGATGTATAATTATTTTCTTTATTTTTATCACTACAGTATAAATTAAAATGAAGAAAAAGCATGATTTAATTTGTATCCTCTGTAAATAGTATAGTAGGAACAATATTCATGAACTCACTTGACTCATTTGAAATGCACAAGAGCATGGCGTCTGAGCTCAACAGTTTTGTGATTTGTGCGTTTCACCTCGGAAAAAGTAAAGTCCAGTGACCTATAGATAAAAGTGATATACTACGGAAAATTTTGTATAATTCAAAGTAATTTTCCATCACTTTTGATAATAATAATAATAAATTTATTGTCAAAAAACAGTCCAGACTGCGTATGACCTGTGATTTCAAGTTGGTTTTTTTTGAAAATAAGTGTTTTCCCCATAAGACGCAAAGTATTTTACCATCAATTATAATTGCTATAATTTCATTTAAATGGCCAGTGAGATATGTTTTTCAAGTAGATATCATAATAAGTACACATTACTCTTTTTATTTATACTGATTTCAGATATTTTAGTGATTTAATTCTACCTATGCTGGTACTACCTTAAATAAAATTAAAAAATTCCCAAAGATACACGTAGCCTGGAAAGTTTTGCTAACATTTAACTGTAATTTAAGAAACTTATTTTAATCTATATTAAATTATAAAAATTGTATTGAAAGATTCAAATTATTTGTCCAATTTAGGTATATTTTGGAACTACTTGAATGTACACATGATTCTGGGCGTTGTTATGCCACAATGTTTTGTAGTTCCTCCTTCAGTTATCGTTGTGTCTTGAAAAGTTTTGACGCAGAAAATGGTCTTCAAAAATTATACAATCTAGTAAGTTAAAATAGTGATGATCATTATATCCATTTTTCCAGTGAATTTGAGTTGAGTTCTTTCATATGTGAGTTATATGTTTGTTGCAGATACGAACACTTTCCATTTTGGTCTTGGATGACTTAACAGTTCTCAATGATGATGAGGAAAATGCTGCTCGAAAAACTATTCAGTGTGTCTGTTTTGCTATAAAATGCTATCTGGAGGCACATCTCTGTGTTAAAGCTCAGACTCTTATTAAAACTCGGTCATCTAGTGCAATTGAGGAGCAGGCAAACTCACAATCTTCTGAAAAAGTAATGTTAATCACCTTCTTATTATGAATATTGTGATTTCATCTTATTACCATGTTCATTGTTTTACAGTTGAAAGTGAGTTCTGAAGATGTACAGGAACACGTAGACTTGTTGTTCAATCATCTATCTTTTTGTTCACGCTGGAAAGCTGTTGAGAAACTTGTGAAACTGGGAGGCATCCAACTATTTCTACAAATCATAGAATTTTCTTATGAATGGAATACTCCAGATGGCGGGTAATGTCTCATTATAAATGTGTATTCTACTTTTTAACTTTGTAACATTGAACTTATAAAATTTCTCTCAAACCGTCTTCTTGGTAGGTATTTATTGAAATTGAGATCTCTCATATAACTTCTAATTCGTTGAATATTAGTTTAAAAACAAACCTTTGTACCATGAATGTATGAATTAAATTGTCAGCTCACAAAAAGTTTTAAATTCCACTAAACAAACCACATTTCAGTTTCCAATGAAGTGAATCCAATCAGAGTCAGCTGCAGATGAGGAAAATCATGAAACTCATTCCCTGAAGTTAGGTTCAGTAGATGTTTTTGTAGGTTATTGGCATATTTATGTATTTATTGTTTTGCTATGAACTTAAAACACCCTAAAATATCCTCTTCGAATCTCAAAAAATTCACATACAATTCAACTATATGTTCAAATATGCATAGTAGTTTTCAACCAGGAATATCAATGTTACAAAATAAACAAATATGATTAAAAGTAAAATATAAACAAACAAATTTGTATTTGTAATGATTTATTAAAATTAAAGAAAATTATATAATACATTGAAGCATTAATTCCTAGTTGCCACAAACATAAAATGAGAAAGAAATATTGAGAAAGAGACTATAATTTTTCAGCAAGGAAAATCAACTGAGGAAACTAGCATACCTGGCCTCATTGATGAGAAAAACGGCAAATGTGCTGTTATCTCAACGATGGAAGGCTTTTATGTGGAATTCAGGGTTTGTCCATTGATGACATCTATTGTGTAATGTTCGAAGGCTAATTTTAGGAGAGGAGATGCAATGTCTAGAATTTGCTGGTTTAATGTAAGAATTGACAGAATTTTTTTAGGTTTTGGTGAATATGGATTCATTTTAGTTTTAACCTTTTTCAAAATATACCTTTTATTTCCAAAATATGGAAGTTCTTATTGGTGTGAAATATGTGATTGTTCTCTATTAGGTGTGTAGTGAAGTGTGATTGTGTTGAGTTGTATTTGAAGGTGTGTATGTGTTCTTTTATGAGAAATGGTTGAAAATTATTCTCATTCTCAGTTTTTCTTTTTACTTTTAGGTTTTGTGGCAACTAGAAAATAATTTTTCAATATCCATATTTTAATCTATATGTTCAATTTTTCAATATCCATATTTATATTTTATCGTATTTTAATCATTATACAATTTTCATCAATTTTAATGTCAGCCGCAAAATTGCTTTTATATATATTTAATTATTTTTGTAACAGCACTGACAATGACCGAGAAAGCCTTATGAATTAATGAATAACAGAAAATTGGATAGTGTGACATCTTCTCTATACAATAATGTGTGTACTACCAACACCGAAAGTTGACATACAACGATGTACAAGGTCAGGTTTTCCCTATAGAAACTTGTGGGTTTTGTGTCAAAAAAAGATAAAGCCTACAAATATGTTTGTTCATATTTTAAAAATGCATTAAGTGGTGTTTATGTATTTTCTTCCAACATTAATTCTAACTTACTCATGTGTGAGTAAGAATATAAACCCATTGGATAAAAGTATTGAAAATATTCAATAGTTTGAAAAACAGATATTTTTTTCCACCACATACATAACATTTTTTGATCATATAAATTGCACTGTTAATAAATTGTTGCAAATTTTATTGTACAATGTATGCTGAAATCTCGTGCATTAGACATAAGCTTTATTATTCCTTAACTTAATAAATCATAATTATGCTCCAGTTAGGAATCAGAATTAAATTTATATAAAATTGATATTTTATATATCATATGAAATGTATTTAAAAATATTCATACTGTGCAGTACAAATGTGTAAGTAATGTTGTGTTTAAATTTTTAAGCCATATTGTCTAATTAATCTCATATTGCTAGTACTGTAAATATATGAACATTATATTTTTGACAGAAATATGATAACATAATGTTTTATATAAACATTTTAATAAGTTTTTTTTAACAACGTTGATTGTATGGTAACTTCACACAATCTGTGAACATTATTTTATTCCTTCTAAGAGAACAAATAAAATGTAAACAAATGTGTAGATTAGACTCAGATTTTTCATTTATTTCCTTTTTGTTTTGAGAGAACAACAAAAGATATTTTGTCTGATTTTACTTGTATTTGTGCTCTAAAACTGATATTATTCTAAATATTTGAATTTTTCTTTTCTCTCTGTTCTCAAATATTTGAATTTGTTTTTTAAATAGAATTGGGCAGTTAATGAGTGAGTGATTGGATGAATCAAAGAACAGATAATGATTTGTCCCTTTTCTTATTTTACACGAAATTAATAAGTATTATTGACTACTGCAGTTTCCTGTTATTTAATCTTTCATGCATGTGTATGTTGTAATATTATGTCTCTTATGAACAGTGCATCATCTATAATTGAAGATATATTACGGTGCGTGTTAGATACCCTGGCCATTTGCTGCTTGATGCCTCAAGTGAAACTTCACCTGTGTGATACTGTTGCATTACTTGAGGACAGTGTACTAGTAGGAACAAACATAGTTTTGAAAGCAGCAGAAGGGAAGATTGTCTCTGATCCGAAAGTACAAAAATCAGCACTCCATGTGGTTATAAATTGTGTTTGTGCACCTTCACGTGAGGTATGCTATGATGTTATTGTTTAAGAATATTTTGAATAGTAGGCATGTTTGAATGGAATTATTAATTTAGGTGTAAATTATTGCTAAATAGCAGTTTTAATTACAGTATTGTGTCCACCGACATATTACTTCAAGTATTACGATAATTTAACTGAATGCATTAGAATAAATTAGTTTTTTTGACATGTTTTTTTGAAATGCATTAGAGTAAATTAGTTTTTTTTTCCCTCCACGTGGTCATACGCAGTTTGTACTGTTTTTTGACAATAAATTTATTATTATTATTATTATTATTATTAATAATCAACTCTTATAGTTTTTACTACTTTAATATAAATTTCATTGAAATGTCTTGTAATTGACAAAATTAATTATTAGGTAAAGAATCATATATATGGAAAGTTAAAAAATTTGTTTGCACAAATTTTGTAAGCCACTAGTATTAATAAGTTGATTAAAGTATGATTCCACTACAGTCCTTATTAATGACATTCTAGTTTGTTGCAATAATTTGTTTCTTAAAAACTTTACTTTTCAGAAATTCCAAATAAGAGTTGTTATATTTCAGTAGTTAGTTGTATTTATCATTAACAATGCATTAACTTGCAGATTACTAATGTATTCCAGTTTACATTTCATTTTTATTTTTTAACTTGTATTTTTAAAGGGTTCCACAAGTAATTAAGGTTCCTCTGTGATAAATTTTTTTTATTAATACAAATAAAATAAGCTTGAAATTTTATAAAATGGACAAAATTTTGGTATTGATTTGCAAGTCTGTATTTTTTTTTTTTTTTCAAGAACTCAAAAACATATTAAAGAAAAAAGGCAAACAACATTTAAAGTTTTAAGCCAATAAAAATAGAAGAGAAAAGAAATGTGGTTATAATGTTTTTGGACAAAAAAATATTTTCTCAAAAAAAAGGTCAAAATTTGACAAATCTTGGGTCTTTGTATTCACAATTATTCCAAACTTGTATGTTGATGGGTTGAACAAACCTACTTACTGTACCTGAAGCATTTTTGCCAGAGTATTTTTGAATAATTAAATAATTAATAACTTAAACACCTTTCATAAATGAATATATAAAATGCTATGAATAAAAATGTAAAAATAATACAGAAAAGAAACGTAACCTAAGTACTCATGCGATTACATTAGTAATTGAGACTAAAATACAAACTCTTGGATATCTACACTTCAGGTGTTTACTTTAGGCTCTACTTAGGACTAATTGTGTGCTGGTGGTGGGAGGAGATGTTAGACAACAGCTCCTTGAGTCATGTGTTTTGTCAACCCATATATATTAGAAAACTGAAATCTCCTGGATTATAATGATAATCTGTGTGAGCACTTGTGTTTAATACAAGTACTGTGTAAAATGGAGCTCAGCTGTGCTTGGTTAATGAAAATAGTGTCTTCTGCAAATGCATGCTGTAATCAGTCCAGATGAGCAGGATTACTAATTTTAGAATTAAATTAGTTAGGTGCTATCAGTGATGACTTGTAAATTGTTAGCCTAGGGTTTACATCTACCAAAGATAGGGGGAATGGAAAATTGAGAAAATAAAGTGTCAAAAATCACTTGTTTAGATCACTTCCAGGTAGAATCTTACAGTCCTCGCTGCGAAAGAAAAGTTCTGAGATGTAACTGATAGAGCGAAAACAAAGTGTTGTCATACATCTTCTGCTGGGGGTGGCCTAGCGTAGAGATCTTTATATGAGATACAAATACAGATACCAATAAAAGACACTAGCCTAGTGTTGCTCCACCCATTCTAGACGGCATGCCATGGTTCCCACTCATTATTTCGATAACCCTTGGGAAAGCTAACTTCGGGCAGTGTCTGGCAGGCCAAATATTAGAAAATAAGCTCTCAGTCCGTCACCATTGGCATATCAATTATTGTCGGTTCTACGAATCAGCTGATGTGGGTGTTAGCATCCAGACTTGAACTCACTAAGGTTCTGCCAAGTAAAACACACACATCTCTAAAGCGAGGGGGAGAGTTGGCAATCTCGCAATACTGACATTGACTCCTTGACTTTCACATGGTGTATAGGCTCCTCCTTCATTACTTTTCTTTCACTGTGACTGCTGTAATTCTTGAATTTTTATAACAGCCCACCAGCACAAATTTTTCAATTTGTTCTTGAGAAGAGGGGAGACCCTTCACAGCAACAGTTTATTTTTTTTAAAGAAAAAAATTACAAAATTGAAACTACATAGAGCATAATTTTATGATCAAAATAGATTTATTGACATATGTGAAGAGTAAGCAAACTTACCAATTTCAAGTCCCTGGTGAACCCAGGTTCCAAAACCCGAATTCTCTGCTTTACCATTGTCACCGTAAATCTCACAACTAAAGCATCAGCTTACAATCAGCTCCCATTCTGACATCGGTGGAGTTGGCACTCCTCACTTTATCCCCCACCCTCCATTCTATTTCATAATTTTAGACTAATTATGGACTATTTCGGAACAACACCCACACCTTGCAAACAAGGAATCAAAAGTAGTGGTTCTAACTTTTGCTCAAGCTAGCACCCCTACCCCAGAAAAACCTCGAACCACTCAATTTCAACTAACTGGGATTCCTTTAGACTAATTATAAACTACTCATTGAGGTAACCAAAACTTCTTTCATTTTCTCCCTCCAGGAACAAAAATGTTCAAATAGTACATTAAATGTAGAAGGTAAAAAAACAAATCTTACAAAAACATCTGAAAATGCATTCCACAATTTTGGACTACTTTTAAAATAAACATTGATGTAACTTTTAACAAAAAAATGCATCATTTACATCCTAAGGAAAATAAATGTTATTAACAATAAAAGGACAAAAAAAACAACTACATGAAATCACCGAAAAATGCTTAAAATAATCTTACATATAGACTACACATTCATGTAATTTTTAACCAAGAATTCCATCATTTTGACCCTTCAAGAGCAAAAACATTATATTCCCATTTCAGCCACCTGTTCATAGTTGTAGAATCTGCTGTCTAAAGCTCGACACAAAAGGAGACAAATCCACAAGATTAAAAGAAATATGTGACTATGCTTATGATTTGATAAACCTAGGAAGAAAATGACTAGTAGTAGTAGATACTTCAAAAATTAGTAAAGGAATCCAGGAATAAACATATGATGATAAACTTTCAAATGACAAAATTCATGAAATGCATTAGGAAATATCCATCTTGGTGAAGTATTAACTTGTATAACAGAGAAATTCAAAATAAAGGTTCATTTTAGTACCTTGGAGAAGTAAATTGTGGTATCTAAGAGTAAAAGTAAATATTAAAAATGAGATTGAAGGGGAAGTAAATGATTGGATAATGGCTAGCAACTGAGCATACTGTATATACAAATTAATTGGCACAAGTAAATTAATTAGCAAAACATAAAAACAAAGATTATACAATACTCTATGATATAATCTACTAGGCATGCTAATGAAACATGGGTATTGGAGAAAAAAGAGTTAATGCATTGATTGATCAATGAAAGAAAAGTGATAAGGAAAATATATAGCTAATTACGATTTTACGTGGTGATTCCGAAAATGTGTGCTGCAGTGCCCAGAGGACCGTTCTTTGAGACATGACCTACAAATCTAAATGTAATAAAAAAATATATCCCAATAAGACTATTGTACTAAGCGTAATGTTTGTGTCCCCATAGTTTTAACTTGACCACTTCATGTGTATAGTTATTCCACAATGTGAAAAGTAATTTACTTAGAAATAATTTTAACATAAACTATGCTCCTGAGGGTTAACATTCGGGGTGCTGTCTGAATATGATCAAGAGAGCTGTGGACCTAAAATGGCCATCCTGGCCCGGGTTTTTCTCCGTTTTTCCTTCTGGTAGAGGCGGATTTCTTATACAGGTTCTCTAGACTTTGTCGAGGGGCGTGTTTATAGTAGCAATAAATCGTGAATTTAGTGGGGTTTTTTTTCAATTCTTATGATTTTTAAACACTATACTCAGAATAATCTATAGTTCAATAATAACGTGTACATGTAATTTTTTGCGTAAAATTACAAACATATTGACATTCTATTAGTATTATAACTCGCAGCTAACTTTTTGTCTTATCTAGGAACTTATGCTGAATTTTTTTGAATCCGCCTCTGCCTTAGGGCCCTTGATCGGAATTGATGGGATGGTCCCTTGCTTGCTTCCGGAGAGTAAATTAGTTTATTGTCCTCCATGTGGTCATACGCAGTTTGTACTGCTTTTTGACAATAAATTTATTATTATTATTATAAAATGTTTGGTAACCCCAATAAGAGTTAAAAAACATACAAAATTGCATCATCGTATATCAGCATACTACAATACCAGTAGTTGGGCATCATATTTTATGAAGATTTTCAATATTTTATAATATTAATTTCAATAACATGGAATGAATGTAATCTCATTATCACTAGTAAACATTATCTATTGAATAAACATTTAATCATTTTTTTCATGAATTATTTTACTTGTTAATTTATTATTATTATTATTATTCACAAATCTTGTTATTCTAATTGTGAAGGATTTTGATCTCATATTACTTCGGACTATGTTTATTTAACTGAAATTTACTCTACTCAATTGAAACACCCTGTGCCCTAAAATTTGTCATGGGGTAAATGAATTTAGATTAGGACCTTTCCCTATTCTAAGTTTTTGATCTTCTTTACATGTAAATGTTCTTTGACTTTTTTTGTACAATTATTCTTAATATGGCATCGTTTCTAATTTTAAAGATTGATGGAACTGTACCTATATTCACTATTTCAAGTAAGAAGAAAAACATTTTTAAAACTAGTGAAGAAATCCTTCAAAAAGTTTGGGAATCTGTAAGAAATAATGGAATGATGGTAAGGTTTCTTTTTGTGTGTGTGTGTATCTATCTCTTACTTCGGGTGGGGAGAATAGGAGTGGAATGAACCTTTTGTAATTTATTTTCACTTTTTTTGGAATGTTTTGAGGGAACTATGTACTTTCAGCATTTATGTGTGTGTGGCTAGTTTTCTAAAACTATCTGTGCAAAACTTTCTGCTTTCCTTGATGTATACCAATGTTGATCTTGTCAAAATTGTCCTTGATGTACACTAATGTTAAAACCTTGTCCTATTTAGAGAAGGAAGTGGGACCTGAACCACCACCCTTAATTANCATTGTCCTTGATGTACACTAATGTTAAAACCTTGTCCTATTTAGGGAAGGAAGTGGGACCTGAACCACCACCCTTAATTAATTTTGTTAACAAAGTTAGAGTGTAAATTAGTAATTAAATGTTATCTTTCAT